>APFE031436032.1:331199-343713 GCA_000404065.3 Pinus taeda
AGCTAACAGTGGCTCCACTCGGGGATGGCTTCTCCTTGCGGGAAGTCAAGAACAGCAGGCCAGAACGCCTTGATTTTTACTTTCTTGCTGTTCTCTGCAAAACTGGGAAGCATCGCCTTCTTTCTTCCGCGTGTTCCCGGTACTATTAACTCTAAACGTCAAAAAGTATGTACAAACCAATCATCACCTGCTCTTTCAAGCAGGAGGATCATTGTAGTGCTTCAACATTCGGCTGTTGATCGGGACTTCCTTCGCTGTGTTGTTATCAAGCGATTTGAGAAAGTAGGTGTTATTGCCTTGCACAACGCTGATAGTGTACGGACCTTTCCACAGAAAATCAAATTTAGCATGTTTGCCCTTGTCTTCCCTTCTTGCGTCCCACCTTAGGACTTTGCTGCCTACCCGGAAATCGTCTGCTTTGGTTCTTTTGTCGAACATTTTCTTGAGTTTTTCCTGTAGCCTTTGAGCTCTATTGAAAACTTCTTCTCTGGTTTGCTGAAGATGAATGGTCTGATTAATCCTTCTCTGCATGTCGTTTGGTTCAGCCTGAATTTCTTGCAACAGTTTGATAGTTGGTATGCCCAGAGATGAAGGGAATCTAGCTTCCATGCCATACACAAGTTCATAGGGGCTCATCTCGATGGATTTTTTGGTGGTCATTCGGTCTGCCCATAGGGCGCTGGTGAGCTTTTTGTGCCAGTTCTTTTTGTTCTCTTCTAGCATCTTCTTTATAATATTCATGAGGCTCTTATTGGAGGACTCGGCCAGGCCATTTCCTTGGGGGTAATAAGCTGTGGAGTGTCCTAAGGTAATGTGGTACTTGTGGCAAAAGTTAATGATTTTATTGGATTTGAAAGCAGCCGCATTGTCGGTAATGATTTTCTCTGGGCAGCCAAACCTGGACAGGATGTTATTTTCAAGAAACTGGATGATGGTGGAGTCATTGGCTTGCCTACACGGGATGGCTTCAATCCATTTGGTGAAATAGTCGGTGGCTGTTAGAATCCATTTGTGCTGGCCTGAAGAGGACGGATGAATTTCTCCAACGAAGTCAAGACCCCATTGTTGGAAAGGCTTTTCGGTTGAAATGGGCTTTAGGGGTAGAGGTAATAATTTTCTTTTTCCTTCAAAGATTTGGCATTTATGGCATGAGGCAGTAAATGTTTTCACATCGGTAAACAAAGAGGGCTAGTAATAACCGGCCCGCAAGATTTTGTCCGCTGTGGATTTCCAGTATAAGTGGCCTCCGCAGTCACCTGCATGAAATTCTCTCATGACGCTGTTAGTTTCGTCCTCAGTTAAACATTTGAGCAAACTACCTTCATAATTTTTCCAATATAAGGAACCATCTATGACGCAGAAGTTAGATGATTTCATTCTTAAAAATCTTTTTTTAGTTCTGGACAATCCTGGGGGAGCGCACAGGTTTAACAATACAAAACAAATATTAGAGTACCAAGGGGACTGTGTGAAGGTATCACTGATCTGTGGAGTCGCCAGCTCCTCTTCATCGCCCAGCTGATTAATGTTAAGTGCTTGGAAATTCGTTTTGGCCATTAGTTTAGCTAGCCCTTGTCCTTTTATGAGCTTGGTGGGCTTTATCTCGATATCATACTCAAGGATGCTAGCAATCCATTTGCCCCTTGTGCCTTCCAATCCTTCCTGAGTTAGTATATCCTTTACAACCGCGTTGGGAACATATGCGATCACATGAGAGTAGAGGATATAAATTCTGAAGTCTTTAATAGCTTTGACTAGGGCGTAAGCTTGTTTTTCCATGATTTGAAATTTTAGGGGAGCGTCTCTCAGAGCTCGACTGAAGAAAGCTATAGGTTTCTCATTTCCCTGATCATCTTTCTGCAGAAGGACTGCTGCTATGGTATGTTCTGATGCGAAAGAAAAAATGATAAAGTCTCGGTCAAATTGCGGACTGGTTAGGACCGGTGTCTGAGTCAGGGCCGCTTTTATACTCTCGAAAGCCTGCTTGGCATCAAGGGACCATCTCACCTTGGCGTCCTTTTTTAGCATGTTGCTCAGTAGCCTCATTGACTCAGCTAGATTGGGGATAAATCTTCTCAGGAAGTTGATTTTCCCAAGGAATCCTTGTAGCTCCTTTGTGTTTCTTGGGTAAGGGATCTGGAGGATAGCCTGAATTCTTTCTGGGTCGATTCTGAACCCATCTTTTGATATTATATGCCCTAATAACCTGCCTTCCTCCAGGGCGAATAGGGACTTTTTGGGGTTCAAGGAAATACCGAATTTCCTACATGTGGTAAAAATCTGCCTTAAGTGCTTTAGGTGTTGCGAGTCAGATTTGGAAAATGGGGTCAGGTCATCCAAGTAAACCACTAGGAAATCATGTATTTCCTTAGCGAACGCGATATCCATTGCCCTTTGAAAGGTGGCGCCAACATTTTTCAGCCCAAAAGGCATCTTAACGTATTTGAACGTTCCCCAGGGCGTAGTAAAAACTGTTTTGTCCTGATCGTCTGGGTGAACTAGAATTTAGTTAAATCCCGAGAATCCGTCAAGTAGAGAAATCCTGGAAGAACCCACCACCCTTTGTAAGATGTGATCCATTTTGGGCAACAGGTAGTGGTCTTTTAGGGAGACTTGGTTTAAATTCCTCAAGTCTACGCACAGTCTTATCTCTCCTGTTTTCTTACTGGTAGGAACTAAGTTAGATACCCATTCCGAGAATCTGATTGGCGCAATGATTCCTACGTCAAACATTCTTTTTATTTCCTTTTCAATCATAGGGAGAAGCATGGGGTTGATTCTTCTGAGTTTTTGTTTGAACGGTTTCTGGTTCGGCCTTAGGGGAATGGTATGCTGGATTACTGAAGTGTCATAGGACCTCAAGTCCTCATAACTCCAGGAAAATACGTCTTGGAATTCTTTGAACAGATCCACATATTTGGGTTTTTGGTCAGGAGGCAGGTTTCGAGAGAGTTTGATCATCTTGGGATGTTCTGCTGTACCTATGTTGTGTTCTTCTATGGCGGCATCCAAAGGTTCCATTTTTGGTTTTCTGGCAACATCGTTGCTGTCGAACATATCTTCCAATGGGGTCAGGCCGGCGGGCAAAATATTTCCTTTTAGGTCCATAAATCCTTCTTCTGCCTCAGCTTCCTTGGGTGAGAAAAACTGTTTCAGTTGCCTTATGTTTGTGCTGTTAAAAATGGTCGGGCTAAGTATCTGTTCAGCCATGGGGGTTGTTAGGGTCGTGCGATCTAGCTGCTGTGTTTCTGGTGTGACGTCCATGTCAATGTTGGCGCTAGAGAATTCCCCTTCTAGAGTTAAAAAATTGTTAATCTGTGCATCATCTTGGAACACCTGCCAACTCTCAACATTGTTAGGAATTGACGGTCTATGTTTTACTTTTGCAGTGAAGTGGTGACTTGGTCCAAAGGGGAACCTACAAGTGCTGGCAAAGGAAGCTAAGCTATGAGCATGAATGCTGTGTTCTCGTGCGATCTTGGTCAACTTGAAATCATTGAAGGTGCTAAGAAATTCGCTGGCCGTGGCTTTGTAAGCTCTCATTCTACCGTCGTTGTCGATGAAATTTCCCTTTATCTGTTGTATAATGAGGTCCGAATCGCCTAGGATGGAGATTGTGGTAGCTCCCAAGGTTTTGAGCAGCTTGAGACCTAAGAGAAGGGCTTCGTACTCTGCCATGTTATTTGTACACTTAAAATTGAGTCTATAGGCGTGGCCTTGCGCATGATTTTCGTGAGTTTTGTAAATCCACACTCCAGCCCCTGCTCCTAACTTGTTAACTGCACCATCGAATTCTAGACACCATGAGAGCTCTGGTTCAAGGCGAGTTCTGGGAATTTGAGGGGCCTGCAGTGCAGATAAATTGGTGACTTCTGTTTCGGGATTTTCTCCCTATCCTGTGTTAGTTGTCTGGGCTGTAGAAATAATTTCAAGCGAGTTGTTGACTGGCCTCTCACTAGCATTGGCTTCTTGTTCTAGGACTAGCGGTTTACCAGGATTTGGAAGAGTTGTATTATCATTAAACAAAATAAAAGAATCCATATCAGAATGGATTGAGTATATTGGAAAATTTTGGGGTTTTTCCTCACTACTCACCACATATTTCATTAGCGTTTCCCTGTAAAGTCTCTTTGGTTGCCCAAAGACGGATATAGTGGCGTAAGAGAGGTCGAGTTGAAGGGATCCTTGCAGTTTTGCTCCCCATGATCGGGATAGCAGCATGCCATACTTTGTGGGTATGTCAGAAACTACTACGTCCATTAAGATCGTTTTGTTCGGGAACTGGACCAGGGACACGCAAAGGTCTTTGATTAAGCCTAGGCATTTGACTTGACTTGAATCAAATGAGTACAGGTCTTTATAGGGTCGTGTGACGTCGAGGTTTAACTTTTCCATTACGGCTTTGGGCATGAGGTTGTGCGAGGCGCCGGAATCAAACATAGCATTGTGCAATATCTTATCGTGTATGTGCAGGTTGATATAGAAAGGCGGAACAGGTCCGAATGCTGTTTTTGCGTCAACCTCGGGCCCAAACAGTAATTCAGGGGTGTCATCTAGGATGTTTACATCATCCCTAATTTCAGGCAATTGGAGCGATTTTTGAATCTGTTGTCTATATACGGTGTGTTTAGCCAGTTCTGAGAGGGGGATGGAGATTTTGAGCTTCCCGATTTCGGCTTCTAGGCTGAATGGCTTTTCTGCTAGGTTTCGGGTATTAACGCTGGTGAGTTTTTCGTTCTCCAACGTATTTTCTGTATTTCCCTTTGGAACGTGTGCATCACTGTGTATGCTTGTATGTGGTCTCTCTGTTCTGGGAATATTTTCATGAATGCTCTCCGGGTCTTTTTCAGGGCGGGAAGAGTGTATCGGTTGTTCTATAAAATCATGTGTTTCTGTTACATCTTCCACAATAACTTGTTGTGAGTTTGGGACCTGATTGTCACTTGTATGACCGTTGGTGCTTTTTCCTTTAGCCCTGTTTGGCTGTTTACCATCCTTTGCCCTGTTGGGTGGAGACACATCGACAGTCCGCATTCTTAGTTTGTATTGCTTATGTACCTCATACATGGCAGTGTCATACCCTTGTTTAAAGTCAAAGGACTCTCCCGATTTAGTGCGGAATTGTTCTATGTTAAGGTATGGTGGGTTTTCTTCCGTGAAGGAGGATTGCTGTCCATTTTCTGAATCAACCAGGTTCATCAGGGTCCCATCTGTGGGATCAGCAGATGTAGATGCCTCGGCAAAGTTCTCTTGAAAAGGAGGTCTGATGTTGTGATCCTGGTTGGCCCTACCCATGTTCATATTTTGGGTTTTCCTGAAGTTCGGGTTCCTTGCGGTGTTGGGCTGTTGACCTTCCCATGAGGTTTTTCTCTCCACGTTGTCTAATCTATCTCCCATTCTGTTCAAGGAATTGATGATTGCATCCAGTTTCTGCTCGTGAGAGGAGGGTTCTTCTTTGAAAGTTGTTTTTCTGTCGGATCTGGCTCTGTTTCTTTTGGCGATTAGGTTTGCCTCTACGCTTACCGCGACATCTTGCATTTCTGCAAGACTTTGAGGGGCTCTTTCCCTTAATTGATATGCCATCTCGACATCAAAGCCATCAGGGAATTTGTATAGAGCAAGGTCGGGTGGAGGTCTTAGATTAGGTGGTATTGCGTTGTAGACATTGTTAAATCTCGCACAATAATCCAGAACAGCTTCCCCAGGTCCTCTCTTGATAGACTCATATTCGGATAAAATGTGCAGGGGGTCCTTCCTTTTCTCCCATCTATTAATGAAGGTTTGGTATAAGGCTTCCGGGTTTAATATTGAATTAGGTGGAAGTGCCCCTAAACCAGGTTCTGACATCACCGGTTAGACTTTGAACAAAGATCTTCATTCTTACACTTTCATCGTTTAATTCATAACTCTCGAAATAATCCTGCATTTTCTTCGTATGTTGTAGGGCGGTGCAAGAGGTTGTACCATCGTAGTACGTGATTTTCGATTGATAGTCCTGAGGCATTGCCCCGGGATTAGCAGGTAGTTGTAATGGTGCATATCTAGCCATGATTACGGGGATTAGCGGAACGCTTAAAGCAAGGGGGACTATAGGAATAACCGGGGAAGAAGGAGTAAGCGATGGGCTATGGGTATGGGTTTGAGGTGTGGAAGAGCTGCTCGGAGAAGGGGGCGACGAGTCGGCGGAATTCGGGGTGGATCGGACTAGAACTTTGACGGGGGTTGGCACAACAATTGGCTGAACTACTTCAGGACTAATAGGTGTCTGGTAGTCTTTTTGTTTTTGTTGCCTGATGATCTTCGGAATTAGATTCGGATTTACAACAGCAGGTGGGTTATTGGGATCAGGATTTGATCGTGTATTACGTGTCAGTTTCTTAGGAGCCAGCTTCTGATATAACTTTGAAAGATTAAATATGCAAACCACGCAGGTCGGCCGATTACAATTCAGTTTCTTCCTTTGTGAGGATGCAGATTGGTTGCATTGATTTATCTGAGGAGGTCCCGAGTGGAGTCACCATTATGTTATCACTCAGGTTGTCCCTAGGCTCCTAGTAGGGATACAGCCGAGGTAATCACAAACCAATCTTTTGATTGCATGTTCTAGCCCACCTGCAATCGGAGAGGGCTCTCTCCTTAAGATTCAACCTCAGTTGATCTGGATTCAACCTTAGTTGATGATTTTAGGCTAGCTTTCTGACTTCAAGGGAATGTTGACTGTGATTGGAAGGAAGGTAGGATTCTCGAGTAAAGAGGCACAGTAAGGTGTCATAAGTTCTGAACCATTGGGCATGGAGTCACAGATTGAGGCATGAGAGCGTTTTCTTGGTCACAAGGGGATACGGAGCGGGATAGCCATGCAGGATACAATATTCAGGCTGCTGAAAGTATGGAGTGAATATCAGGGATGAAAGGCAAAAGAGAATCATTTCATCATGCTGACCAAGGGGAGAAGTGGATGAGTGGGATCCGGAGCAGTTAAGAATTCCAAAGACATGCACTCATATATGAAAGAAACAGTGTAAACTAGAGCAGTTAAGAATTCTAGCCCATAACTGTTTCGGCAGAAAACATCGAAAAGTGCAGAAATTGAACTTAAGGTGTATTTAAACAAATCTTAAGCTATTCTTTTTTCCTGCAACTTAGAAAGGCGAAAAGATGATAAAAACATAAAATAAACAAGGGAGAAGAACACTTATTGGATCATGCAGAGACACAGGAATTCCGTGATCATTCCTTGGCCAAGAGAAAATAGCAAGTTGTTTTGCAATCCATGCTTTCAACACTCTTTGATTATGAAAAATATGACAGTTACAGTGCGAGTCTTTACCCAGAGAAATTGCTGGAAAGGAAACTGACCCATCTACTACTACCAACCAACCAACCCTTTTCAATGTCATTTCGGGTGGTATTTATAAACAAAATATCAGGAAAACATCATTACAGGTGACCTTGACAGGTCGGCTTAGAACTCTTCAAAAATCTAAGTGCTGCTAGAAATAAATGCAAGTAAATCTTTTTGGCTGCGTTGGGGGCAACTGAATCGGAATAGGTGACGAGGTGGCCCTTGGGGACCAGATGCGGTGCTGCTGGAGTGAATGTGCTTTGGGGCTGCAGCTCAGCTTTGGTGTGAATTGAATGTGCAATTATTATGATTTGAGAGCTTCAAGTGATTTTGCTCTCCTCCTATTGATTTGCTGGAAGATATTCAAATTTCTCTTGCTTTGGGCCGCTGCTCAAGATATTCTCTGATACACTTTGCCGCTACATTGATGGTTTTCGCCATCGACTGATACTCTTTGACATGCTTGGAGCTTGCTGATTTGATCTGATACTCTTTAAACTCTGTGAATGGTTTGTTGCTGTCTTCAAACCGGATCCTTTGGCATGTTTGGGTGATTTTCGGGCTTTTTCAGCGCGCAGTGGGCTCGTCAATCAGAAGATTCCCTGAAGATTCCTCGAAATGGCCTATTTCCCATAGCGATGCGCGAATAGCACTTCACGCTATTCGCGCATCAAAAACTGCCTCTATTTCTTGATCTGGAGCTTCGAAGTGCGACTTTTCTCCTTGCGCGAAGCTTTTTCGGCTTTTCTGGCTGCTGACGTAAGCACTGCGTCGGCTGTACGGCAGATGACGTCATCAGTGGGTCCCTGGTACAACGCGACGTGGAGAGGTACTGGATGAACTGTTGGTGAAGAGGTTCCGATGCGATATCGTGATATCGCGTCGGCGGGAAAGAGGGGGATCATTGGGTTGGACATTTGGCGCTTGCGATTGCCGATATGCGATATCGCGATATCGCATCGGGGGAGAGGGAGGGGTGAACAAGGTGGACACTCGGCGTTTGTGATCGCCGATCACCGATTTCGCGATGTCGCATTGGCGGGGGTCGGATGGGCAGTGTTTTGCATGAATGTGAGATGGCGAATTTGCGATGCGAAAACGGCTTTGAAGGGAAAAGGTAAGTAAGTGGGTGTGAAGGGCTTTTGAAGTTTCGGAAGGGGTCCGATTACTTCGGGGGAGTTTTATACTTAGGAAGGAGTCCAAAGTACGTGAAAGGTGGTTTCGGAGGTTGGGTTCTTGCTTAGTTTCTGATAAACTAAACAATTCCCGGGACTTGCTATGGTTATTTTTCAACCAGGGGAAGGGATATTACATAGGGGAAATTACTTAATATTAGTACGGGGATGGGAAACTTAGGGAGCTACATAATAATGTTAGTAGTTAATATGGAGATGATAAGGAAGCGCTAAATTTCAGGAGAACTTAGGCTGTTGCAGGGGGTAGGACCATACTTCGGGAGAAGATATGGAACAACGTTGAGTAAAGCAGATCTTTACTCAATCGAAGTGATGAAGATGATGAACTTAAGAGGTGTCAAGCAGATCTTGACCTCTTTTGGGGATGTTAGTTAGTGATCGGGGGGGCAAGCAGAGAAGGGGTGTTAGTTATACCTCATTTGAGCCTTTTTACTTACAAAACTTTGCTGATTATGTTCTGCATGATGATACCTGCAAACTTGGAACTTGTCAGCAATTCAACAGCCTCAGAACTACCTACCCAGCCTACTTGCCTAGCATTTTTTCTTCTTTTGCTTGGGGTGCACTTAGACTTACGAACCCAACATACATTTTCTTTTGATGTTTTCCTATCTACATACTACCCTTATTACTTCCAGAGCCCAGATTAAACTGTTGGACTCTTCTGTTTCTCTACCTATCTAAGAGTCTGCTAAGATTAAATTGTTTAGACAGACTTACAATCTCTATATTCTAAAACATGAAATTTAAACCTAAGGAGTCCAAGATTAAACTGTTTGGACCTCCCTTTAAGTAACAGTAGCGATACCAGGAAAACTTTACAAAATTCGAAGGCAATTGAATGAATCTTGAAGTAGCCTTCTTCATGTGGAGACTGTTTGAGCAAATATGGAGCATTGCAGCAAGCAAAGTACAACATATTTGGCCTATGAAATGCCAATAATGAAAAATGAGTACCTGCTGCAGCAGGAGTTAACACCCCGAAAAGCTACTTGGCGAACTATAGGATTATGAGTGAAGTGATTTGATTTTACTTTCATTTGCAAGTAGGCAATTTAGATATCAATTCTTCATGTTATTTGACGTTATCTTCGGAGCCATGGTTTAACCCCGAAAAGCTACTTGGCGAGCTATCAGATTATAAGGGAAGTCAATTGATCTTACTTTCATTAGTCTGCAATTTTTGGTTTGTTTGAGTGCAGTAGTTTAACTTTTATTTCTGTATTTAGATGGGAAGTAGAGACAATGATTTCATGATTAGTAGTTCATCATTTGTTTGATTTGAATAGCTACACATTTACATTCCTGTTCAAGTACTAATTTCATCACTAATATGTTTTGAGATCCTTTGAAGTGTTAAGCTCTGGAAATTATCATAAGGGACAGAAAACCTTGTCTTAAATCTATATCCATACTTGCCTTCTAAAGTATTCTTAAAACTTAGGAATAGGATTTCCATTCACATTACGAGACAAACAAAGACAAAACCCCAAAACAAAATAAAATTGAAAACAATAAAAAGTAAGAAAGAGGTTGTCTTGCACATATAGTGCGCCACACTTCATTAGTTTACGACTCCCGGATTGATAATTAATGTAGCAATTTAGGACATACTAAATTGACTAAACATTTTGGCGCCATTGCCGGGGAAGTGTGACTAGGTAGTCGATCTCTTACATAAAAAAAAGAGAAAAGGGAAAAATTGATAACTTCTTGAAGTATGCTCTCCTCTTGCACCTGGTGTGATCTGGAGGATTAGAAAAGAGAGTTATTAGTTCAATAATTTCTTGATTATGCTCTCTTCTTGCACCTAGTGTGATCTGGAAGATCAGAAAGAGAATTATTAGCCTCACTAAAAAAAAAAAATGACATGCATAGAGCAAGAGATTCTAGGGGAAGTTTTATAGCTAGGGCCAAAAGTTCGATTTTAACAACTCCAGCTACTTCAAGGCATAGACAAGATACACCTCCATCCCAGACTCATACTCCCAGCCTTAGGATTCCTGGAATTCAAGGAGCAGCAACTGAATTAGAAGATTCTCCCACACTATCTACTAAATCTGATCTAGGAGAAGAACCTTTCTTCACTTCTACAGGGGAACATATTGTAATAAAAAAAGTAGAATCACCTAAAGAAGAAGGAAAGGGAGAAACTCTCTCTCGTCAGCCATTAATAGAAGAACCAGAAGACTCTGAGGAAAATATCATTACAAAAGAAGTAGTAAATGGATTTGGAGGAGGGGGTAGAGGTAGAAGAAGAGGAAATAATGGAGGTAACAATGGAGGAGGTAGAGGTAATAATGGGGGAAATAGGGAAGGAGATAACTCATTTGGATTCCCTATAGCTAACGAGGAAACTCATACAACAATGAAAAACATTTCACCATCTGTACTCCTAAACTTTTAGGGGTTGCGAAGTGAGGATCCTGAAACATTTCTATTTGGGTTTGAAGTCTTGTGCCGAACCTATGACTATATGGAAGACTGTCAAAAAATCAAACTGTTTCCTTCAACATCGAAAGGAGTTGCTTTGAAATGGTTCATGGGATTAGTCATTCAATCTATTAGGACTTGGAATGATATGAAACAAACATTTTTCGATAGATACCTGGATTATTGTATGCCCACCAATCATAAGGATGAGGTATTCAAAATGATGCAAAAATAAGATGAAAACTTGGAGGATTTACTTGAAAGATTTCAATACAACTTAAAGAGAGCGAAAATGAGTAATTTAGATGAGGAAACCTTGAAAGCCCTTCTATTGAAAGCCATTAGAGATGAATGGATAGATATTTTAAACATGATGTGGAAGGGAGACATTTATCAACTTCCACTTCCTGACATAGCAGAACTATGTGTCCATCTCTCAAGGGGAAAATCTAAAACTGGAAAAGGGCCGAGAGATCCTTCTCTTATTAGAGCAAAAAAATATGCAACTAGATTAATAAGTAGGGCAGAGATTGGCAATATGTTTGATGAGTTCAAGACTGATATACTAGGGAGCCTTAGTGAACAACTAGACATCCTTAAAATTCAAAACAAGCAGAAAGCAGAAGCTGATGCCTTGGCCATCTTTTGCCCAAAATGTAGAAAGAAACATGCTCTAAGGGAATGCCCCTTGGATGCAAAAGTTGTAGAAACATGTATGATTTGCTCAGAAAGTAATGAGACCAAGGATTGTCCTTCAATTCCTGGGCTCAAAGCTGTCTTTCAGGAAGATCCAAATTTAGTAGAATCCCTTTGTTTTGTTTCAATAATATCTTAACAAAATCAAGGATTTAAAAATCCTATGAATTTTCAGCTCTCGCCAAAGTGGAATTCTTGGCAACAACCTTGGCCCCAACCTCAAAATCCATACCAATCATGGGCACAAGGGATGCAAAATCCTTATGGGAGATTTGCTCAATTTTATCAATATCCTCTATCTTTTCAAAATCAACAACAAAATCCACAACTTCCAACTCAGAACCCACAACTTTCATTTCCATTTCCACAACAACAACCTTCTCAACGAAATCTAAAATTTCAACTCTTGCTTCCATTTCAACATAAGACAAATCAACTACCAGCCCAGCCATTACCAAATCCCAACAACAAAAATCCTCAGAATTCTTACATGGTAGAAGGACAACAATTTCCTACCTATATGATTGTTCCTCTTAATGATGTTCAACTCAGATCTGGTAGAGTTCTAGAAAAACCTTCTATAGATGTTCAAGAGCAAGATACCTCTGAGGAGAATTCTCTTAAAGTCAATAAAGGTTCTGAGGAAGCATCTCTTCAAAACCCAATCATTCAAAAATAAAAAGAAAAATAATCAACCCCCACAACTCCTATAGTTGAGCAACCTGCATCTTCATCCACGCCTCCTTTCCCTGAAAGATTACAAATTTACAAAGGGGTGGAAAAACAAATCTTGTTGCCTGACTATGATTTTCTAGATGAATTAAAGAATGTTTGTATCAAGATT
>APFE031436042.1:0-20441 GCA_000404065.3 Pinus taeda
TAAATGCTGAATGCCCTGACTTCCATGTAAGGTTGAGTTCATTGTGATATTGAGGTGTTGTTGACTCCATAAGCCCAATGGATAGTTGTTAAATCTATTTCCACCATTCATATTTGTCACAGTTGTTTTACAAGAGTTAGCCATCTTATCTATAATTAAAATCATTAACCCTTTTGAGAGAGCCCTCTCAGGTTGAGGAGGCTAAGCCTTAGCCTAAAGTAGGTTTGAAACAATTACTTGAAGTCTTCCTAGTCTGCAGCCTTCCAGGGTCTGATTTTGAGATAACAAGAGAAATCACTGAAGAATCAGCTCAATCAAAGCATCATCCAACTGAAAAGAGACAAAGAAAGAGAAGCATCAGACAGAGAGAAAACAAAGTAAAAAGTTCCAAAAAAACATTATAAAGTGGGTTTTTCTAAGGAAAAATCAAACTCATCCTCTATATAAGATTTCAAGCATCTTTCAAACTTCATCATCTCTTTTGCACCCTAAGCTCTCCTTGGCAAAGAGGAAATTGAGTGAAAATTTGAAAAAATCAGGAAAGCGTTGCGCATTTCAGTTGGATGTTGCACGCTGAGCAAAGTCGCTACGTGCCTAAGTGTGGCACTGCATGCCTATGTAGTGAAGGGAACATTTGCTCGATCGAGCCATAGAAAATTTCAATGGTGCTACACGCATGTGCATTGAAAGGCGCTTTGTCAAGGACATTGTGCATTGGCACTTGGTGTTGCGCGTTTGGCCAATAAAGTCTTGCAAACTCTAGGAGCGCTAAAACACCACTTTCCTTCATCTGCTCAAGCTACAAAGGATTCTATTACCTGCATACTACAAGTAAGTGACCCAGTATCTTTTTTTCTCCATTAATTAAGCAAGTTGGCACCCTAAATTTTAAAACCCTAGAAAATATTTCTTGTATGTTTCCAAAATCACCTATTTGATCAGAATTACATCACTTCATAGACTCCTCAAATCATCCTTTCTTTTGCTTCATTCAATATCCCTCACTATTTCACTCACCTTGACCGAGATATTAATCCCTCAAATTTTCACCTTAAAAACATGGAAGAAGAGGGTCGCACTAGTTCAGAAGAAGGGGAAAGACAGTCAAGCAGGCCAGCCAAGAAGGGAGGGAGAATTATCATATTTGAACCCAGTGATACCAAAAAACTTATGATATAACCACTTATAGTATCATGTTTCAAGTACATGGGTTGTTTTGAGTTTTTCCAAAGGGTTGAAAGGGTGAATTTTCATCAGCAATTAACCAAGTAATTCATCCTCAATTCGTAAAACAGCCAGGTCACTTTAGCTGAGGTCACATTCACTATATCTCCTGCCATCATATCACAGGCCACTGAAATTCCAAATGCATGAGAGAAATGGTTCAACCAAAGAAATCTACCTCACATTTTTTATGAGCCATATCTTAAAACAAGGTTTAAAAATGATAAGAAAAGAATTATCCCTTTCTCTTATCTCTTAGACAAGTATGCACCATTAATGAAGATAATCATGAGGTATTTCACATGTGAGGGTATGTTTTCCATACTTTACTCATATCATATCAGGCTTCTCATGCACTTTACCGAGGTAAGAATGCTCAGTTTTCCATATTACCTTTTAAGAAGTATTGACAAGATGACATATATTGCTCAGAAAAGGGATCCAGCTTATCAAATGCCTAGTATTTTCCATCATTCTCTTATCAAAATGATAGTTCTCCATCACTTATATCAACTAGGAATTTCTTGGGAGACCTTCATAGCTAATTAAATATTCAATGAACCACCTACTCAACCAACTCCCCGCATTCCTCCATCATCCTCCACTCATTCATCTACTTCTTCTCATCCACCACATCTTACTTATCACTCATCCTCAATAGATCATTCTTCACCAACCACCTCCACAACATATCCATCACAATTTCATGTAACCATTAATTCACCCAATAGAGATCATGACAGTTATGAGGAATATGATGAACATGATGGAAGTGAGGGACACGATGTACACACTAAGCATGGTTAGAGTAGTATACCACAGAGGAATAGTTTGCAACCATTTTCTTTCACCTATTAGAGGGTAAATAGGTAGGTTTTTACCCTATGGAAAGTGGGAGGGACCTTGCCTTCTTCATCAACATTACAGGTTAAAGGAAAAGAGAAAATGGTGGAGGAAGTAGAGATCAAATAGTAGCATGAAAAACATGACACTAAAAAGGAGTTTCTCCTTGTGAACACAAATGACGAGGAGAATGAAAAATCACTCAGGCTACCTTGAAAGCAAAGGATACCAAAATCGAGAAGCTTGAGACCAATTTACAAAGGGCCAAATATATCATCTTATTTTATGAGCAAGAGAACAAGCAACTTGACGTCAAGCAGGGATTGATGCAAACCAAGTACACCAAGGCAAAGAGGGAGGCTGAGAAGGCCAAGTTTCAGCTTGATGAGGATTATGGAGATTATGGAGAGTTAGAGAATGAACAAGGACAGAGAAAAATACCAAGAACAAGAGGATTAATGAGAGCCTTAGAGCTTGAAAGGCAAAAGGAGGTACAATTGGAGGATTAGCTCACTTTAAATAAGCAATTGGTCAAGGACATAGTTGAGAATAGAGAGACTTGGCTTGACAAGGTGAACACACACTTGGAGACTCTCTTGGACAAAGAAAAATGGAGATGTTGAGATACAAAGGAAAAGGGCCAAGTATTATGCACAAAGGAACCAAGTGGCAAGGAGCAAGCTCAAAAGAGCTCATGTCAAAATTGACAAATTAACCAGGCAAGAGGAGAGGAGGAGACTTGACATACTTGTTGAGGCATCCCTACATGCCTCTAACCTTCGATCAGTCATAAAAATACATTTTTGGGCATGTTGAACCATTTTTTAGCTTGAAGGAAATTGTTGTGTTTTTATTCCAATTTTTGCACAGTCATGGAGAGAAGAAGCGCAGCGCCTTGGGTGCTACGTTCTTTTTTGAGACATCCAATCAGAAAGAAATCAGCATTCTTGGGTTTCTAATGATGAGTACATACACCTTATACATTTTCTAAGCATTTGGAGGAAAACTAGTTATTAAAAAGGTCAAAAAACATCCAAAAAATGACCCTTCTGCCCTCTTTTAGGCTTGGGCGCTGCAGCCTAAGCAGTGTTGGGAGATTTGGTTTTTGATTGGCAAAATGACATACAAATTCATAAATTCAAGTTTTTCTAGAAAGTAGACAGGTAGATCTTTCCAACGAGCTATTGTGGGCCCAATTTGTACATCGGAAAAGCCTCCAAAATTGTTGCTGAAGTTGAAGGGAACACCTACACTTGGTGTTGCACACTGGCACTTAGCACTGCGCATTTGACACTTTGCCCAAAATTTTGCAGATTCGACCCAGTTTTCGCTTCTACCATGAAAAATGATGTTTTTAGCGTTGTAATTGATCAATTAAATGTAATTATGATACTTCTAGAGCTTACTAGGGTAGATTCATTAGGTAAACAAATTTATGAGATGTAATGTATAAGTTTGTTTGGATTAGGGACGAGTCACTTTGACCACCCTATTTTCTTGTTAGTAATTCAGATTTTGTTGGAACATCTCCTCCTCTCATGGATTCGACTCCCTGAGCTTAGGATGAGTTGTTTGGGGTCTATATGATGCTTTTCCTCAATTGTTGTAGGGGTTTGACTCAGTGGGATGCTTATGTTTTGATTAGATATCATTTTGTATCAGTTACAGCAGGAGATTAATGAAAAATTGTAGCTATTTCTTTGGGATCCATGTGGTATGATGCTTAGTTCAGTTTTTCTTTTGTACTCATGTGTTAGAATATATTTTTGACTCCATTTCATCATTTCATTGCCTTGATGTGAATGTATACAAGTTTGAGAGGCAAAATCCATATCTTTTATGCTCTATGTTGGGTAGACATTTCACAATCTGTGTTTTCTTCAGTTTAGGAAGAATCCATGTGGTTTACATGCTCTTTCTAGCTCCTCGCCTATCTTTTCACCTCATCCATCAAACCCTAAGGTTCTAATCATTGTGCCTACCTTTCCCCATCGAACACCCTGCAGTTTTGACCAAATTTCCTTGCCCTAATTGTTTGGCTCTTTCTAATCCAGCATAACCCTTCAAAAAAATCAAATCAAAACCCCATGCTACTATACCTATCCTAATGTCAGTTTCTTGATCCAATCATTTTGGCTAACATCCTTACAGAGAGATCACTCTCCTAGCCTAGTTGGGCTAGCTACTTGGTTAAGCCTGGTTTGCGGTTACCCCAGAATTTCCTTATTCAACCTGAGGTTCAATCCAGGTGCTAAGATAGCGGCGACTGTTAGGTTCCTATACCAATAGGTGTCATTTTTCATGATTGACATTGATAAGGCCTAATATGTTCAAACCTTTGGTTGGTTGCAAAGGTGTTCCATATTCCAAGAAAACAAAAAATTAAAACATTAAAAGAGGGTATGCCCTAAAATAAAATCAAAGGGAAAAAGAATGAAATGGTCAAGAAAAAGGAAAGAAATAAACCCCAAATGAAAAGACCAGGAAAGTGTGCTAGTCCAAAATGCCACTACTGTCCCATTCTTGAAGAATTTCATTGTGTGTAATCAATTGAGTTTTGTCACAGTTGAGGGATGGCCAAACAGCATAGCCTTGGCCAAGTCCATATTTAAATTTACTTATCTTAGAAATAGAGAATAAAATTATGTCCAAACAGTTCAAGCTTGGCAGACAAGTAGTTAGGTAGAGAAGCAAAGGGTCTCAACAGCTAAATCTGAGCCCTTGGAAGAAACAAGGGCAGATTTAGGTAGGAGGGTAGCTAAAAGAAAAGAAGAAAATCAAGGTTTGCTAGTTGAAATGCACCTAAGCAAGAAAGAAGAAAAAATGCTAGGATTAGTAGGCTGGGTAGGTAGTTTTGATGTTGCAGAAGCAGGTTCATGAATAATCTTGTCTTTCAAAGACGATCCATCTCAAGAATATCATAAAGTATCATAACAATGGTTTGGCTACAAAACAGATGAAGCATGACTAATTCCCCTTCATTCCCCTCTCAACAATCACTTACTAACATCACCCAAGCACACTGAGATCTGCTCAGTGTTCTTAATTCACTTCATTTCATGAAAAAGACTAAGTAAAACTGTGTTTTTACATGGGCAAAGAAAGCCACATTTCTTATGTAAAATATTTCTTCGTTTGACTTTCCCTATAGCCTAAGTTTCATTATACAACTTAGTTCTCACTATTATATCATTTCGAAATTTCATATTGACACATTAAATATACTATATAAATCCCTTATAAATTTTTCCCTTGCCCGTATTATATTTACCATAGAAACCCCCAAACTTTATTTTTCCCGCCCCGGTTTAGTTATAAGCCATATTATTCTATTTTCGGAATTAAATGGTTCATCAGGAACCATGTAATAACCCAACCTCGTGCAAAGTTTCGGAGTCAATCAACCCCATGTTGTTTGATCAACTAACCCACATTGCAAGCCATATAGAAAAACCCACCCTGCACGCAAATATTGAACGTTAATTAAAGCTGGATTAATTAATTGTTAATCCACCCAACAACCAATAGGACTCACCCCAATGCTAATTAATTCATTATTTATTACCCAACCGCCACGCCATAACCCTCCACCCACTCCATCAACCATTAACTGTCGGATCAAGGCCCATAGATCAGACGGTGCGCATGAATATCAGAACCCCTCCTATGATCAATCTTTAGCTTCCGATGAAAAGTGGTTTCATCACCGTACCATGGGACATGTGTCGCCCGCCCAATATCTTCACATCCCCTCCGCTCGAAACAACCTTTACCCCAAAAGCGGTGCGGAGAATACCATTTACCGCCCCCGCTAAACCCCCGATGATGTCATCCTATGACATCACCTCCATGTCATCACCCACGTCATCTGCCACCTCACTTCCATGTCACCTCCACATCATCTGCCACCTCACTTCACAACAAAATTTCGTCATGCAGACGTCATCTGACCGAAAATGCCAAAACCCGCCAAAGTCAATTTTTCGTTAAGAAGCCCGTGAAAACGTCATTTTCACTCATTTTCACTTGTTTTCTCTGCACAACTCTTGCATGCGAACTACGACAAACTTGCCTCCAGAATTCTAGTCCATCACCTTAACCACCATAATTCGACGTCCTGCTCTGCAAATCAACGTCCAAACCGGCGAATTACTCCAATGCACTGCTAGAATAGGTATTTATCGTAATCATGTTGGTAAACCCTGTGAATTTCGATTTTCTCTGCAGAATTGTCCAAGCAACCCAAATTCTTGTTAAAATTCACCGTGTCGCCTTCAAAAAATCACACTAGGACCACTCTGTTACCCACTTTTCACCGAAATACCTGCACATTTCATGTCTCTCTATAGAATTCACCCAGTGAGCCGGTAAAAACATGTATTTACCTAAAAACTTGTTCCCAAGCCCCTGTTTTTAACTTTCCTCTGAAAATTTTCCAAAAAAGTGCCCAAATTCAAGCTCGAATCATCAAGCTGCTCTCAAAGAGCGCACCATTACCGTTGTTTTGTCCATTTTACCGAAAAAACCATGCAAGCTTAGTTTTCCACTGTGAGATTCACCCAACATGTTAAAATTCGAATTGACTTCATTCTGCCATTACCTAAGAAAATCCCCATAGCCATTATTTTATTTACATTTTCTACACAGACCCAAATTCCATATTAAAAAATCGCAAATATTTGAGCAATGGAGGTTCCAGTGGCCCTAAATGTTGCACCTCTCAATGCTCCACACAAAGAACTGGAATGGATACCTCTAGCTGACAGGGATTTCCAGATTAATGACTTAACTAGTGACAAGCCTCACCTCCAAGATTTTTGTGAAATTAGGAATAGCTACAAGAACAATGCTAATGTCTATGGAATTTGGGAGTCCAACATGCCCATGTACTACCTCCCTTCAGTGAATGTATTCCTTGACCTCATCCACCAATGCCATGCCAATTATGAGCCCACTCAGAGAGTGGTCGTGTCCCCTTCTATATCACCCCTGAATCCATCAATGAGATGCTACACTTCAAGCCAGCTCAACCTCTGACTCCTCTTTCCATGGGATTTTTGCTTGACCAAGGTGCCAAATTGTCCAACTCAGAGATAACCAAATTAACTCAATTATTCATGAGACCAGATTGCCAGCACCGACGCCCACCCCCATATGTGCATGCTTGGGTCAATGAGGCAGGAAGATTCATTATAGATATGATATCCTACATCTTAGGATTTAAAACAAGTGAGCATGTGGATGATACCACATTAGTTTTATTATCCATGTTTACTCGAGGACAGCCCCTTGCTGTCAAATATGATTATGCCACCTTCATAGCTGATAAGATCCATGAGCAATTCATGAGCATGGACAGAGAAAGAGTGTTTAAATACACATCATACATATATCATTTGTTGTTGTACAATCAACCAGATAGTTTTCAAATTTCCCTCAGAAAATGGGATTCAAAAGGGAAGCCTGGGAGTAGGTTGACAAGATCTTAGGGGAGCAACTTAAGCTGAAACAAAGTTTTTATTGGGCACCATATGACCCTGGTCATCTCATAAGTTATAGAAAAGTAAAAAAAAACCTGGCACCCTATGTTCATCACAAGATCCCTGAGATTCAACAATATGCTAATCAACAAGAATGGATAGAAGGCACATTAGCTGAAGTAATTACTGAGGAAGAGAAATTGGAAAAGGCCATGAAAGGGCTTGAAAAAATGCTTGACCTGGACTATTTTGGACAGGTATCCTTCAAGTTGCCTCAGCACATAGGATGTGATAAGTCTTTTGCTGAGACTTCTCAACAACCCTCAGAAAAGGCCAATATAGCATCAGCTAAGGGAAATCAAGTAATAAATTCATAACAGGAAACAATGGCAGATCAGCCAGATGCATCAAAGGAACAAGGCCAAGGGCAAGGTCCTTCAACACAGACAAAGGTACATGAAATCCCTGTATTACAAAATCCTCTGAATGAGGAAAGAGGTAAGAAAAGAAACAGAGGGGAAAGCACACCTGTAAGTGGACCAGCAGAACAACTAGGGGAAAAGAGGCAAAGGTTAAATCCTTACTCTGAAGAGGAACTCTTGGAAGAAACAATAGGCAGCCTAAGGAGTGAAGGAAAGACTAGGCAGCAAACACCTCCAATGATGAACACATCATCTTGCTCATACCAACAAGAGCTAGAGGGATAGCACAATGTGGAAGTCTCATCTACCAGGCTGCATGGCAAGCAGCAAAGCAAGCAAGGCTCAAATATTAAGAAAGCATTTACTTAAATAAAGGCAAGAAATGAGCCAATAAGGATCCAACTTTATAATCAATTGCTGAGAATGGCTCCCACAAATCAACAAAGGTTAATGGCAGCATACGATATGCAAGAAGGAAAAATGACCATTAGTCACTTCAAGCCCACAATGCAACAGCCCCAGTTAGCTGCTGATTGTATCAGGACCAATCTGGAAGTTCTCTCTAAAGACATCCATCCAATGGACCAGACTGAACTACATAAACAAACTGGAGAAATGGTGTACTCCACCTTGGCAAACAAGGCATTATTAGCTCACAAATTGCAAAATTCATTGCACAATACCTCTGCCCAATTAGAATTGGAAAAAGCTTCCACCTTAGCCAAGGATAACAAGATTAAGTCCTTGGAAGAAATTATCATTGAGTTGGGACATGATCCCAAGGATGCAAAAGGCATCAAAGAACTAATAAAGAAAAAGGAGGAGGACATTGCAACCCTCAAAAAGCAATTAAAGCTACCAATCACAATGCATCCACAAACCATAGAAGTTGTACAGCAGAAAGAAGAGGACATGATGGGTTTACTAATGAGGATGAATGAGAGATTAGCAAAAACAGAGTAGGCATTAGAGAAAGCAATGAAAGAGAAGCAGGGAGTGTCGACCTCCTAGCCACCAAAAACAACTCCCACAAGCACAACTTCTCCTCCTACAACCACAACATCAGTACCTCCCACTGTCCCAGCAACAGGTATATCAGCCACAGATACTTCGGCAGCAAAAACAACAACCCCAAATACTAGCATGAGCATGGAAGAGATGATGAAAGCAATAAAAGAATTAGAATTCCAAATGGAAGAGCTAAAGGAAGCCAAAGAAAAGATAGCCAAGTTAGAGGTAAGCTATGATAAATCTAAAATAACTGTGGCAGAAAAAACCAACGAGGTAAAGGCCTTGGAAAATAAGGTAAAATCCTTGCAGAAAGATCTTACTCTTCATAAACCTCTATCAGAAATCAAAACAATTTTGTGCACTAAAATTGGCCTGTTGGAGAGGTAAATCCCCTCTACGGATAGAGGCGATCCCTACCAGCCCAGAACGGGTCTAGCAACAATCAATCAATGCTACTCTGCAAGTTCTTAGTTGCAATTAAAAAGTGGGTAATGAGCACCTACTTGGATTCCAGTGCTATTTTTTGATGAAGAGATGCCGCTCTCGCTCCTTTGCTCTGGTCGGTCACGATCCTCCACTATCCTCGTAGATAGACACCTGCACATGCAAAGAGAGAACAAACACAAGCGTGAAATCTAGTAAAAGCAACTATACATCAGTCAGAAAGGATGTAATTCACATTAACCATTATAAGACAAATGAGAATGGAACCATAACAGTAGTCATCTATCTTTTATTAATAAAAAACTGAGAAAGGTACAACCAATGTTCTGACGCTGAGTCCTTCTCAAGAGGGTCCAGCCAGCAAGTCTCATAAGCATTCACCCTTGGAGGTAGATCTCCCAAGACAAACAACTCTCTCTCCCACACAAGGCAACAAACTTCATAACCTTCCTTAAGCTCTCTAACAATCCACACTCAACACACCAAATGCCTATTAAGAGCAGCACTAAAGCACTATGAATTCCTCTATGTCAAAGTCTATATGTCAAAAACTAGCTGCTCATGGCAATAGTGGAGGCTTATATAGGAGAGGGATTCTCCATGGGTGGTGGAAGGATAAGCTTATCTCCAAGAAAGGGGGCTCATAAGACGAACAAACATGCCATAGAAGGGAGGGCGACCTTTACAAAGCCAACAACCAGGTCTGGAGTCATCTGGAAGGCTGGCTGTTAGAACAAACTCGCCCAAACAGGATCAGCGCGGGTGCATAACTGGACTGGCGCGCTGACATCGCATCTCAATAACAGAAGAGGTCTCGTCAGCGCGTTTTAATATAAGCGAAGGGTGCGCTGGCTATGAAATTCGGTCAGCGCGGGAAACCCGTGTGCTTCCACGCTGGCAGCGCACCAATTGCACTATCATCCGCCAGTCAGCGCGGTTATTTTAATAACATTCGCGATGATCCAATAAACTTAGGCAAAGAGGGTTTTTTGGTCATTTCATAGAGCATGAGCATGATGGATTTGATTTCATGACACAGTAGGGAGACTGATAAGGAGACAGTGACAAATTACTGTGTAACACTAGGCGTTTTCATTTTCTTTCCTTGGGGCATCAGTTACCGATAATAATGCTCTATTATGCCCTTTGAATTCCTTCAAAATAAATTTTCAAACCAAGCTTAAGCAAAAATTTAAGAAAATCTACACACCTTTTTTCACTTTGTAGGAGCTTGATACTGCCTCTGATATATCTCTGTACTTTCCAATCATATAGTTCTGAATTTGTGATATGTAGTAGCCCTTTGTGTCCTCTTTCCAATGCCACAAGTCTGACCCAAATTGGTTTCTCCAAGGAAGAGTTATGCGAAATCTCCCATAATGACTTGATTATGGACTAGTTCAGTAGAGCGAACTTGTACGACGTGCCACGAGTCACTGTTTTAACCTTTGGAGCTAAAAATTGCATAAAATAAACTACATTCCGTTCTCTTTCTACACCTTCTTACAAAATTTTAATCCGATCCCCAGAGAGTAAGTTATAACGATTTTCCCCAGGTCACCTGTTTGGAATGTAATTCAGGAGTCTGCAAAAAGACCAACTTCCTCAAATCATATATCCGCAAATATTGCGTGCAAAGCTCTAAAATTCAGACCCAAGGTTCAGCGCGATGTCTTCTCAAATGGGTTTTTTTTGCGACTTCTGAAACGTCACAGAAAAGAAGTTATAGCAAAAATTCCACGATGACCTGTTTGGCGCAGCGAAACCCTAGAATCCAAAGCTCCGATACCAAATGTTATGAAACCAGCTCAAGAAAAGATAGAAAAGATAGATCAACGCCTTAGAATTCAGTCTCTTCGAGGGGGAAACCTCCTTTATATTACATAAATGAACAATTCTTGGATGATTCAAACGACAAAACCTCCTTTCTATATATAGGAGTCTAAGGGGTCACAATATAAACCAGCCAACCTAACAATAATAATATAAAGCCACAAAAAATAGCAATAGAGGGCTTTTATGGGGCCCAGTAATAACAATATGGGGGAAATAGGGGCACAACAATATTAATAAGGGATATAACTACAATAGTAATGGGGTAATCACTAGTATTATAGGGACCCAACATAGCCAAAAACAGGGTTTTGTACCATGGGATCCAGAAATTCACTTTCTTTGGGATGATTTAGATTCTAATTTTGCAGGGGAAAGATTTTGGAACACATTTGTGGATAGCGAAAGATCCAAATCAATGGGCATTTGCCTAATGTAAAAAAATGATGTGTAACACCGCACCACTCACACCACCACCCCAAATGTTGGGCGTACGAAACCAAAACTGAATTACCACTATAAACGAGCAAAAGGAAACAACATAATAATACTGAGCACAACCTCGTAAGTAAGCCAAAACACTAGAGATAAAAACTACTCAGTTAAACTAAAAACCATCTCGATGCCCTTCACGACCAAGTAGAAAGGTTTGAAGGAAGGGATGAAGGACAATGACCACAGGACCACTAAACCTGTTGCTATCGCCCGAGTCCCAAACTACCTTCACACTAACCTAGAAATTGTCTGACACAATTGGGCTCCCATCGCCATCGCAACATACACCCTCAATTCCACTAGGTTGAATATGCATGCACAGGGAGATTGGTTGTGCACACACAACTTCCCGACCCCCTTTGCACTCACTCCCATAACTAGCAAGCATAAACAAATAAATTCGTTCCATCGATGGTTTAAATAGATAATCGCCTCCTTTGCGAGAGTTACTCTTTTTCTCTGCCACTTGGTGGACCCTGCCATCTTAACCTCAGCACATGCTTGAGCCATCATTCGAGCCAGTTGGGGCTTATGCCAAATCTCCCGTCTGCACTTCTCCCTCGAGTGTTTTTGAATGCACACATCCATCAGGGATATTTTATAACATGTTAATTCTCTTGTAATACTAACTTTTTAAAATTATTATTTAAATTATATATTTTCATATAAAAAATAACTTTAAAAAAGTATATATTTATTATAATTTTACATAATTTTAAAGTTTTTTTACCCAATTCAGTATCATATTCCATGAAATATTTTCATATCAAAATAAATGTTATTTGTTTTATAAGTATTATTTATATAAGCCTAGATCCATCTTAACTCTAGATCTATCAAGCATTGAGAGGAATCAAATCTCTCAAGGTGCAAACCCTTCCTCAAGTTTTGCACTCAAAAAAGAGGTTTGCACTTTAAGAGATTTGATTGCTCTTGGTGCTCGATAGATCCAGAGTTAAGATGGATCTATGCTGGTAATTTTTTGCACCAAGAGACGCTCTCCATCCCAGTATGGAAGAGATGTTGTATTGTGTTGTTATCTTATGTTACCTAAAAAAAAAAAAAAGCCTCACATTATAATAAAAATAATTTCAAGCGAAAATAATAAAAATATAAATTCTATGTTATTATTATTATTTTAATTAATTTTTATTAATTTTTATTGGCTAGTTAAGGTAAACTTGAACCGATCTAAGAGGGACCAAACAAGATGGATCTAGGCTGATTTTTTTTCCAAGGAAAGAAATTAGCCTCCCTCTCAACCCAAGCGCTGAGGGCTAGAGTAAGGTTGTTGGTACCAGACACTTTGGATCTAAGAGGGACCAAATAAAATATATCTAGGCTGATTTTTTTTCCAAGGAAAGAAATTAGCCTCCCTCTCAACCCAAAGGCAATAGAACAATATTCTTAGGCACAAAATTACAACAATAATTATCAACACATTATAAGTTATATGCCATTAATAAAGATTTAAACATAGGTGAAAAAAGATAACAACCATTTCATCCTACCACGCAACCTTACCCTAATTAACTACTTTAAATTATAATTATTATAGTAACATTTGTATTTTTTTAAATGAATGAAGTATAACATATAGCTCGGAAGAAGGTTTCAAATCTTACTTTTCATTAAATATATTTGCAATTTGGTAGCATATCCAATGCTTATAGTTGAGGTAGTTTATATTTGAATTTCCCATTTAATCTCACATACTATTTAAAAAAGAGAAGGATATGACAGATACCCTAGGGAGGGTTTGAAGGTGGTTTTCATGGAGCAGAAAGATGTTTGGGTGAAAGTGCAGAGACACTGAATCTTGACCGATTGGAGTAGTTGAATTTGCAGACGCTGAGAGATGGCGAGCAGGCTAGGAAGAAGGGTCGCACATTTCGCCAATTTGCCTTTGAAGTTGGTGATACCTTCTTCAAGAGAAAATATCAAGGAAGTCGCATTCAAGACGATTCCCTCTGCATCGAAGGTAATTATTACCCCCTCTCTCTCTTCGATCCCATTTGCCATTTGGTTCGCAGTGCTTTTACGGGTAACGTAATGTCCACTCCAGGATTTTTCTGGAGGCGTCAGTTCGATTTTTCGTGGTGTCAGAATCTGTGGGCAGCGACTCATTTTTCATTAGTATTGTTTTAAAGTTTGTATTATGTTTTTTTTGTTTTTTGTTTTCACTTTTTCTATCACGGTCCTCTCGAGTCATACTACTGCATTTGGGTCTTACACAATACTCCCCGGACTGAGAAAGTTTACTCACTAGATTCATATCCTTTCAATCCTATTACAGCGAAATCATTTTCCGCTCTTCGAACTAATGTTCCTTTACTTGTGCGAATCCAAGGGTCGATTTGAAAATCTATACCCTTTTGGGTTTAACGTTAAAACAACGTATCTTCATCTTTTCTCTGAATCTATTGCGCACCAAGAAAGATAAAAACCCAACCAGATGTAAACTTCTGGGTGCTTAAACAATTACGAATTATCAGAAATGCGCGTCTAACTCTGTCTATATATAACATTGAATCCGACATATCCATTTCATACATTATTTATCCATATCGGGCTTCTCTGTCTGTATACCACCTCGCCTGCTTCTCTCTCCCCCTCTACTTGGATGGAAGAAGCCTTGCATCATAGCCAACCAAGTAGGGATCCTAAGGCAGCCAGGCTCCACCAGGTCAGCAGCGTCATTGTCATGCTCTGGCCCAACAGGTTTACAAGCTCCGGTTACAGATGTATCATTGTCGAGGAATCTTTGGAAGATGTTGCAACGCAGGGCCAGTCCAGCAAGGCTTCAGACGACACAGTAACCCAAAAGGCAAGCATTCTGTATAACTTGTCCTTCTTATCAGCTCCAATGCACAATATTCAGGCAACTCATCTGAGGCATTTTTGTTTCTTGACTTGTAGTCGCACCAGGCAACTACTCTGGCTCATTCCTACTTTTTCTTTCTGGGCAATTGTAATGTCTGTAATTCTATCGTTCTCGACACATGCTTCAGCTCAAAGGTCTCCTGGTCCTAGTTTGTTTTTCTGGACAATTGTAACGTTAACATCTGCTCCTAAATCTATAAGAGCAGTTAAGCTAAAAATTTCACCCTGAATACATATATTAACCTGTACATGGTGTTGTTGATATTCTATTGCAAGTATCCTCATTTCTTGAAAACCAGCAGTAGGATCCTTTTTTCCTTCAAATATTTGGATATTTGATTCATGAAATTCTGGTGGATCGTATTCATCAAATGGCTCTACTGCAATATTTTGTTTTCCTTTTTCTAACCTATTAACCTAAAGCTTTAATGCAGAAATTTCAGATTTAAGGTTATGAATTTCTTTACTTACCTCTCCCAAGGTAAGTGCACGAACCTTGTCCTATTGTTTTTGCCTTTGAAAAGATTTTGTATTGCATTCATAAGTGGCGTCAATGAATAGGGGCTTTTTTGAAGATCCTTTACTATGGCTGAAGGTTTTAAGCTGGTCCATGAATGCTTCAGTAAGACGAGTTTTCATCTCGCCATCTTCCATTGCTCTTATTTGTGACAAGATCTTTATTTCTTCTTCTTTTGTCTGAGCCATTAATACTTTTTCCTTTTGCGGTTTATCCTCTCGTTCATCATCAGAAGAGTCATCAAAAGAGTCAGAATCTATATTTGAAAAATTGCATTGACATTCTTCAGAATCTGAGAAATTACAAGCCTGAGCATGAAGATTTAATTCCTCATACTCTTCTTCTGATGAGTAGACAGAACTAGAACTAAAATTTTCAGCAAAAGAATAAAGTAAATGTTGCTACTGAATCTGAGGACGATCTCTGATCACTACATTTGGACAGTGATTTGTTTTATGTGTTCTAGACCCACATTGCATGCAAAGCATTGTGGTCTCTGTTCTTTCTGTTTTTACAATCTTTTCTGTTATTGGGACTTTTTACCTCTATCTTTTTTGGATTCTTCTCCCACTGGACATCTATTTGCAGTGTGTCAAGTTTTACCACAAAGCCAACATGTTAATTTGTTCCACTGTTCTTTCTTAGCACTGTGCAAGTGAATATCCCATCCCGAGGCTACTAGGCCCAACGGATAGCAATCCACCTCTTGGCTTTACCGTATATCCCACCATTCACCGGTAAGGATTCCTAGGCCCACCGAGGCACACAATCCTAACTTTACCACAACCCATAGTCTGGCTAGGGTTACTAGGCCAGTGGCTTTACCGTGATCCACAGTCTGGTTCAAGGACCACTAGGCCATGTGTTTGTCATTTCAAACATCCACCCCACTCAGCTTCGAATCCATACGATAATATAACTCAACGGAAGTATGAGAACCTATCTCATCAAGGCTGTAAGGAAATGGCAAGGCTAGGCTGAAAACACTATCACACCTGGAAAAACCCATGCCATAATAGAAAACAACCACATGTATGCCAAATCTAGCAAGGAAAATACACATGCAAATTGATACCTGCAAAGAATCATGTTGTAGTTGCTTGATCCTACCTTCCCCTACTTGATCTTTGCTTCCTCTTTCCTTCTTTGCCTTTCTTGATCCAATGCCGAAGTGCTCCAAGAAAAATCTAAGTGTCCAAGGGTGAGAGAGAGAGAGAATAATGAGAGTTCTCCAAAACTGGATTGACAAAAGGTTACCAACCAATCCTTAGAAGCCTTTTTATGAATGAGGCCTCTATTTCCTTCATTTTCCATTATTTTCCTTTAATTTCCTCACATGCAACTTGTGACCTTTCAACTTCATTTTCTGCTAATTTCGATTATTTTCATAAATAAACGTGCCAAAAATGTCATTTTGCCTTTCCAAAGCCTTTGCCAATTTCGTTTAGCCATATTAACTGAAATGAACACCCACTAGGATGTCTTGCCCGCGATTGACAATGGAATACTTATCCCATCAACCGTGGTCTTATATATATTTTTACATAGATTTTTAACCAAGGTTGTTACAGAACAATTTCCTTTATATTAATAAACTGGAGAAAAGCCTTACAACCATGTAGTCTTGATGTTGCAAGTCCCTTCCAAAATCTCTAACCCTTTCACTTGTATGAATATCCTTCCAACCTTATTTCAACAGCCTAAGCCTGCTTCCAACTGTCCTCTCCCAATCCTCAGACCTATAGTACCTTTATAGGCCAAAAATGGGAAGTTTTGGATACATTCTCCAAGGGATGAGATCCACTAATAGTGGTATAGGGGTTCCACAAAGGAAGGTGAGTTTCTCCATGATGGGAGGGATCAGGACTAGATAGGCACCCATTGGAAACTGGTTGGTTGGGATAGATGCTACCAACAATGCTTCTACACTTGACTTTTTATTTTTACATTCGTTAAGTCATGTTTGCAGGTCACAGTGTAAGACAATGCATACTTATGTGCAACTTCTAATGGTCTTCACTGCGTATGCCCGGAAATAAACTAAGGAACTGCGCAGGTAGCCAAAAACAGGGTTTTGTACCATGGGATCCAGAAATTCACTTTCTTTGGGATGATTTAGATTCTAATTTTGCAGGGGAAAGATTTTGGAACACATTTGTGGATAGCGAAAGATCCAAATCGATGGTCATTTGCCTAATGTAACAAAATGATGTGTAACACCGCACCACTCACGCCACCACCCCAAATGTTGGGCGTACGAAACCAAAACTGAATTACCACTATAAACGAGAAAAAGGAAACAACATAATAATACTGAGCACAACCTCGTAAGTAAGCCAAAACACTAGAGATAAACACTACTCAGCTAAACTAAAAACCATCTCGATGCCCTTCACGACCAAGTAGAAAGGTTTGAAGGAAGGGATGAAGGACAACGACCACAGGACCACTAAAGCCGTTGCTATCGCCCGAGTCCCAAACTACCTTCACACTAACCTAGAAATTGTCCGACACAATTGGGCTCCCATCGCCATCGCAACATACACCCTCAATTCCACTAGGTCGAATATGCATGCACAGGGAGATTGCCTGTGCACACACAACTTCCCGACCCCCTTTGCACTCACTCCCATAACTAGCAAGCATAAACAAATAAATTCGTTCCATCGATGGTTTAAATAGATAATTGCCTCCTTTGCGAGAGTTCCTATTTTTCTTTGTTTAGAAATTTTGGCAAAATCACATAATTGATTATTTGTCGACGCGATTCCGAACCAACTAGTGTGGTTCATCGTCAGGACAAGATGAACCACACTAGTTGGTTCAAAACGCGTCGACAAATAATCAATTATGTGATTTTGCTAAAAATTTCTAAACAAATGTCATGGATCACAGAAGTCTAAATTCTATGATAAATTCCTATTTTTCTCTGCCACTTGGTGGACCCTGCCGTCTTAACCTCAGCACATGCTTGAGCCATCATTCGAGCCAGTTGAGGCTTATGCCAAATCTCCCGTCTGCACTTCTCCCTCGAGTGTTTTTGAATGCACACGTCCGTCAGGGATCTTTTATAACATTTTAATTCTCTTGTAATACTAACCTTTTAAATTTATTATTTAAATTATATTTTCATATAAAAAAAATTAAATTTAAAAGATATATATTGTAGAATTTAACACTTCTGTGATCTGTCATAGTTATAAGAATAGCTTCTGCGTGAATCACATATAAATGACCTTTGTCGACGCGTTTCGAACCAACTAGTGTGGTTCATCGTCAGGACAAGTTGAAGACACAGACCTGGCCTAGCAATTTAAATAGACTGAGCAGAGACTCTAACGGCTATATAACGGCTATTTTTGACCCTAGGACCCATCCCAACTTTTATTAATTAATTTAATATTATTATTCTTTCAATAATATTAAAATAGATAAAACAATATTATATTTCTAGAAATTAGTAAAATTAGTTGTGCTGCCTAGAAACTAACTTAATTCATTTGATTAGTTAACCTAAGGTTATTAATAAATTAATATTAATGGGTAATTATTATTTTGACTGATTACCTTATGAAGAACTTATATTATTATTATTACTTTTATAATATTAAAATTATTAATATAATAATGTGTTTCTTGAAATTAGTAACAATTGGTTATAATGAATAGTAATTTACCTAATTAGATGATATTAATAAATTGGTTATTATAAATTTATTATTTGATTAGGTTACATAAATAAATTACCTTTTCTTATTCCCAAAAATAATAATAATAATAATTTCAAAACTATTAATAAAATAAATAAATACAATAAGAATTTATTTAGTGAATTACAAACTACATATATGCATGAATTATTTATTAGAGGTATGTTTACTATTATTGTAATATTAACCTTTTTGTGTTTATAAGATTTATTGCCTTCACCATATATTAATATTATACATAAGAGGTTGAATTTGAAAATTAAATACATTTATTATATTTATACCTAAATATGAATTATTATATCACCTTGCGATAGAAAAATCTAGAAGGGCCGAACATATTACCGCTAGGTTAAGGAGCAGAAAGCAAATAACTCAAGGTAGTAATCATAAGTAAAGTTACAATGACAATCATATAAGCAAGGGAATACATCAAAATCAAGATACCCTAATAAGGAAGAAGCTATGAATAAACTAATCGACAACCACTCCAGGAAAAAGAACCTCATCAAAAACAGGTAAAATAAAAAAGGAAAATAACTAAATGCGAAAACTCGATAAGATAAAGCTTATCGATTGATAAGAAAGCATCCCGGATGAACAGAGAGGGAAGGAAGAAACCCTAAGATGACAGAGCGGGGATCCAATTTCTACTGACCTTCCACCCATCATCTCTGTTGAGATTATTGGGTCTACGCTCTATTTCAATAGCTTCCCTTAACTTGCGATGATGGAACCGATCCACCCTGGCAATGACTTTGGCTTCCTCGATGCAGACGTGATGCTTAGTCTTGTCCTCATGCTCTGCTAGGGTTGAGGATTTTGTTCTTCCATGCCTCAGGTCTGCTGCATGCTCGCAAATTCTCTGCTGGATGGAGTGCCCTGTTTCCCCTATATAGGGTGTCCCACAGGAGCAAGGAATCAGATACACTCCCTTCATGTCCTTGGGGTTAACCGGATCCTTCACCGACCGCAGGGAATTGCGGATGGTTTTGAGGGGTCTGAAGGTGGAGGGAATATCAAACTTTCTAAGGATCCGCGCAATTTTGTCTGTGGTCCCTTGGACATAGGGTAGATGGATACCTAGCTGGCGCTCCTTAGGCTCTTTCTTAATCAACGCATTTTTAGAGGCTTTAAGGAAAGCTTTCCGACCTAGGTGCCTACTATATCCATTTTCCACAAAGACATCAAGGAGGTGGGATCTCTCTCTATCCAGGTTCTCCTTATCGGAAATCTTGAGGGCACGCGTGGCTAGAGTGTTAAGAACACCCATCTTCTGAGCCGGGAAATGATGGGAATCGGCATGAAGATACTGCTCTATGTGCGTTTTCTTACGGAACACAGCGTGGGAGAGAGAGCCATCCTTCTTCCTAGAAATAAGAATATCCAAGAAAGGGAGGCTGCCTCTAATAAATAATTCATGCATTTATGTAGTTTGTAATTCACTAAATAAATTCTTATTGTGTTTATTTATTTTATTAATGGTTTTTATTATTTTTGGGAATAAGAAAAGGTAATTTATTTATGTAACCTAATCAAATAGTAAATTTATAATAACCAATTTATTAATATCTTAATG
>APFE031436043.1:18490-39588 GCA_000404065.3 Pinus taeda
AATTTTACTTCTTGTTAGATCATATTTTATGGATTAAACATTTGGATAATATATAGGAGGATTGTGGTTAGGGAGGGGTAAGATTGGATGATAGGTTTGGAATCTAGTTTTCACTTATGGTCCATCCATCGTCTCTATTGAGGTTATTAGGGTGCTTGCTGATTTCTATGGCTTCTCTGAATTTTCTTATAAAGTAGTGATCACTTCTAGCTAAGATGCAAGTATCTTCTATACAAATTTAGTGTTTAGTTTTATTTGAATGTTATACTAAAGTTGATTATTTCGATTGATTGTGTTTAATGTCAGCTGAGTGTTCCTGGATTCTTGTGTTAAAGGATCTTCCAGTCTCACCTACATTGGGCTTGCCACACGAGCAAGGAATTAAGTAGACACCCTTATGACATTTTTGATCAATTTTGTCTTTAATTGGCTTAAGGCAGCTACAGATGGTGTTTAATGGTTTGAAGGTGGTTAGAATTCTATTCTTTTCTAGGATGTGGGAGATTTTATCCATAGTCTCTAATATGTAAGGGAGATTTTATCGGTAGTCATGAGTTTCCTCTACTACCTTTTCACCCATTAGGAAGAATTTATTGTAGCAACTTTGTCAAGTATTTCTTCAAATATTCCATTTTTCCTTTCAATTTTGCTTCTATACCATACATCTTAGCTTGTGTTACTTTTGTGAGAGTGAAATTTGTTTCTTGGTCTCACAATTTTGATATATCATGTTGCATTTCTTCCTCTTCTGCATGTGTCATAGTAGAGCTTTCAGGTTGCTTACTAGGTGTTTCCATTTTCTTTCTTCACGACGTCAATTAATTATAATTATGCTTCACTTTTCCCTTTGAATCACTTCAAACTATTTTTTCAAACAAAACTTATTCAAATTTTAAAAACTACACACCTTTTTTTCGCATTCTAGGAGATCAATATTGAATCTATTGTAACTCTGTAATTTTGGATCTCCAAGGTATGAGATTCCTTCCTGTGGTAGCCCTCTAAGTCCTCTTTACAATCCCACAAGTCTAACATAGATTGGATTCTTCAAGAAATAGTTATTCCCAATCTCCCACGATGCCATGATTATAGACTAGTTCAAGAGAATGAACTTGTACGGCGTTCCACATGTCACCATTTCGACCTTAAGCCCTGAAAATGATACCCAACAAACTAAATTTCGTCCTCTATCTTTCGCATTTTATGAATTTGGAATATGATACTCAGAGAGAAAGTTATAACAATGTTCCAAAGGTTACCTATTTGAGACGAAATTCTGGATCATGTAGAAACCCCAACTTCATTTGATCATATCTCCGAACATATAGTGAGACAAGGTATGCAATTTTTACATGAATTTAATTAGGATTTTGGCTCCTTGTGATAAAAATTCAGCTTCTGAACCTTCCTAGAAACAAATTTATAGCGAAAAGGCCACGATGACCTATTTGCAGCAGCAAAACCCTAGAATCCAAAGCTCTGATACCAAATGTTATGCAACTAGCTTACACAATAGAAGAAGAGATAGATCAACGACTTAAAAATTAGCCTCTTTGAGGGGGAAACCTATTTTACATTACACAAATTAAAAATTCTTGTATGATTCAAATGACAAAACCTCTTTTCTATATATAAGAGTCTAAGGGGTCACAATATAATCAGAGCTGACATAACAATAATAAGGCAAGGGCACAATAACAATAGCGGCCTTCTATGGGGCACAATAATAAAAATATAGGGACTAAATGGGCACAACAATAAAAATAAGGGGGATACAATGACAATAACATGAGGGAATACACTAGTATTATGGGGACATAACAAGAAAGCATTGTTTAGGGGGTCAAAAATGCTCCAACAGTTTAGGACCCGAAAAATTGCTAATAATAGTAAATACTGGAATAAACAAGGAAATAGATGAAACCGGCTGGAATTCTAGGCGGAATAGGTGGTTAACCACCAATATCCACCTGGATCATTCCTCCCCCCTTAGTAGGTAATGGTCCCCATTGTCTGCAAAGCCTCCATGAGGTGAGGAAAATTTTGTTGAACCTATTCCCTGGTGAAGCAATTTCTCTGGTGAAGGAGTGGCTTGATTTGAAAACTTGATATAGATGGATCCTCTATTGGAAAGTGCTCTTAACCTCTATGTCCATGAGCTATTCAGTTGTGGATGGCTCCATGTAGGTTGGGTTGAGCTTTGTTGGTGTGAGTTTTTCTGCAATGTCCAATGTGTCCAACAATGGTGGAAAGTATGGTCGAAGGTGGTCTACATTGAACACTGGGTGCAGACCAAGGAACAATGGGATGCTAAGATTGAAGGCATTGTTATTGAAAGCCTTGGTGATGTTGTATCGCTCATATCTGAGTAGGCGAAGCTTTCGTGGGGTAAAATGAGGTGCTGCTTTTGTAAATGTATCCAAACTTTGTCTCCCACTCGGAACTTGTGCGACACTCGATGTTGATCATGGCGCTGCTTGTACTTAGCATTGGCTCTGTCCAATATATCATGGACCTACTAACAAATGTATTGAATTCTCTTAATGAACATGTTAGCCCTGTCGGCTTTGGACTGGACATGAGTTGCATCTTCCTAAGTGGCTGGAAATGGTATGGCCACATCAATGGGACATAATTGTTGAAATCCTAGCCCTACCTAAAAGGAGTTGTGGTCTGTTGAGTTGTGAAGAGTGATGACATAGGGAAGACTAGCATCCCATGTGCATGGATTCTTTGAGTTGTACATGCATAGAATGTGTACGATCATCCTCTTGACAACCGTTGTTTGGCCATCAGTTTGGGGATGGAAATCCATAGACTTAGTAATTTTTGTATCCAACATCGACGAGAGACTTGACCAAAATGCACTCAGGAATTTGTTGTCCTGATCTGAGATAGTGGATTGTGGGATCCCAAAGTGTACCCACAATCGCTCAAAGAAGAGCTTAGCATTGGCCTCTACTGAGATACTCTTCTTGCAGGCCGCCATGATGGCCATCTTAGAAGATTTGTCGATAACCACGAAAATGTAGTTGTTTTCATGCTTAGTAAAAGGAAGGCCCGACATGTAATCCACGGAGATAGATTCCCAAGGTCGACTAGGAGTAGGTAGAGGAGTATATAGGCCTTGCTTCTTGGTGGTAGATTTGGAAATGGTGAAGGCGGTGTAGGATCTAATGTACTTCCCAACGTCTTGATGAATTTTTGACCAATAAAAATAATTATGCAATACTATCAATGTTACTCTGAAATTTCTAGCAACCTAACTATAGTGTGCCTCCCAAATCATCTTGGTACACTTGGTTGAAAGAACACAGTGTTCTAGGTGGCATAAAAGTGCATCCTGAAGGTGGAAATTTGGAACTTTCTTCCCTTCTAGGAGTGTCTGGTATGTGTTGCCAAATTCTAGATCGCTTTAGTAAAGATGCAGCCACCCCAAAGTCTCACTCCCACAGAAGTAGAGAAAAATGATCAACTCCATGATTGGTGGTCGACTGAGGTAGCTTGCAACATTATTGGTGCTTCCCTTCTTGTACTTAATGTTTAAATGGAATTGTTACAGGTAGGTGGACAATTTCTTATGGCGATCGTTCTACAAATTCCCTTGTGTCTGTATGAAATGTAGGGGTTCGTGGTATTTGTCGATGACTATTTCCTTCCCAAAAATGTAATGCTTCCATTGAAGGAAGGCATGCATAATGGAATACATTTCTTGGTTGTAAGTGTCTCACTGTGGTAAGCCACTAGATTCCCCTAATGAGTAATAATTTCACCAATAGCATAGTCGAAGGCATCTATCTCAATCTCAAATGGTTGTTGTAGGTCTGGTAATGTGAGCACTAGTGCAGAGAAAAGGTGATTCTTCAACTCAGGAAATGCCTTTTGTTTGGTTTCAGACCAAAAAAAATTTCTTTCTCTCAGCCCTTGGTGACTTTACTTAAAGGCCAACTGATATGAGAGAATCCCAACATGAACCTGTAGTAGAAATTGGCAAGACCCAAAAAGCTGCAGAGCTTTGTTAGAGTGCTTGGGGATGGCCAATCCCAAATGCCTTGTATCTTGGCTCAGTCCACATGCACAACCTTCTCATCAATGAACAACCTAAGATATTGAACCTAAGTCATGCCAAAAGTGCATTTCTATAAATTGGAACACAACTAGAGTTGTCGCAAGGTCTAATGGACCTATCAAATATGGTGGAGGTGCTATTCCCAACTCTGGCTAAAGATCAAGATGTCATCTAAACACACCACCACAAATGCATTGGTGAACAATCACAAGATGTCATCCATAAATATCATGAAGGTTGTGGGGGCATTTGTCAACCCAAAATGCATGACCAACCATTCAAAAAGGCCCTCGGATTTAAAGGAAATATTCCACACACTGAAGGCTTCGATAGGCCCTTAGTGATAACCAGACTTCAAGTCAATCTCACTGAAATATTTGGCCCCCTTGAGTTGGTATAGAAGGTCATCAAACCATGGGATTGGACACCTATTATTATGCAAAAAGCTCAAACCATAGAAGAAAAAGATAGATCAACGAGAGTCTGAACATGTATCTGAATCAGAAGCCTTTATTTGGGCCACCAATGACTGCTTGGCACAACACTCACTTGTTTTGTGAGTGGAGCTCTTATGGAACTCACACCATTTTTTTGTGTCCTTCTTTGTCCTCGTGGTGTTTTTCTTTTATTGTGGCTTTGGCAGGATGTCCTGGGTCACCCCACCTTGGCTTTGGCCTTTGATCTATGGTTTGGGGGTGCCATTTTGTTGATTTGAATTCACACATCTAAAGTCTTGCTTATTATGTTTAAACTTCTCCTCAATCTTGACATTGTCTCAGTATTACGTGTTGAGCGAGGAGATGTCTAGGAACTCCATCTAATCCTAGATGTACTTGTGTGTATAGCCATGGTACTTGAATACCAAATACCACTCAGAATCCTTGATACCCAACTTTGTGCTAGGGTATGGAAACAATTTGTGAACTCTAGCACACCTTGGTCCCTTCCCTGCCGTAGCGTGGTCCAATTTATGTATTTATCTTTATAGTTCCTGATAGGGTAATATTGTTCCTTGATGGAATATAAAAAAGAATCCCAAGTGGTTGCCACTGAAAAAAGTGAGGATTCCCTCTTTTCCTTTTGTTCACAGTAGGTTTCCCACCAGTCCTTGATGTGTGGGGCGACTTTGAGAAGCGGAAAATTGATCTTCTCTCGATAGGAAAAGTCATGAACTGAAGAATATCCTTCCAACATATTCAACCATTTATCTATGGCATACGCATCTATCTGGCCCTTAAATATGTGAATATCAAAGTTAACTTGTACCTTAAAAGGATTTGTGCCTCTAGATTGGTTGTTGGATGAAGATGTGTCACTTATGGGTAGCCATCGAAGGATCTGGGCAAAGTTATCCATCATCGTGTTCCTCTGTCACTCGAGAGCTTCCTTAAGAAATATTTTGAAAGAATCTCCTACCCCATCATCTTTTTTTTCTTTTTCCATGGGAGGTTGTTAGGGTTTGCCATGCTAGTCTTGCAAAGGTTCAACCAATTCAAGCCCTAAATCCTATACCCTGACCTTGTTGGGGACATGCAAATAAAAATAGAGAAAGAGCATACTGCTCTAATACCATTGATCCGAACATAAATAGGAACACAAAAAATTACAAATGTAACCATAAATGCATAGATGCAGTAGAAATAAAACTTCATTTCATTAATATAAAAACACTAAAATATGCTTACAAATAGAATGGAAATAAACTAGCTCGAGCGATGGCATCTTATCTATGAGAAAAGATGTGGTGGCTACATGCCTCTAAACTATGTTACGATGAGGCTGTAGGGCCTATTTATTATTAAAAAACAAGAGAAAACCCTAAACAAGTAAAACCTTAACCCCTGGAGATGTAACTCCAAGCGTTTGTGGGCCCCATTTGTGTTAATTGGGTAGCTAATTTCCTGAGGTCGTAACTTGGTCATATTATCTTCATTTGACATGTACAATGCCTTGTTGGAAAGGTCTCTCTGAGTATTACAATATTTGTAGTAGGCCCATGCCTTTGGCAAGCACTTACAACAAGCCTAAAAAATGTCATTTAGGGAGTCAAAACTACTCTGGAAGTTCAAGACCTGAAAAACTGCAAAAAATAGTAAATGTTGAAGTAAACAAGGAAACATATGAAACCGATTGGAGTTCTAGGTGGAATAGATGGGTTTCCACCAATATCCACCTGGATAAACTTGAATACACAACATAGATCTCCTGGAATACATGAACAACATGCTTTCCTTAATGCAACGACATTGCGACATCTTACCCCAAGTGCGACACTCAAGGCACACTTTGCAATGACAGTGATGACACTTGTGCAACAATGCTTGAAACTTTGGGAATGAGTGTGATACATGTCTACATGGTAATAATGAATCATTAAAAACAAGGTTACCCCTTAAAAGAACCAAAAATATGTATGTGCAATGTGTGACACTTTCCAGGATAAATGATGACATTTCTGATAATAAGAGGAAAGTGAAAATGACACTTGCAAAATTTGAACAAAAATGAAAGTGACACATGCCAGAATGAATGTAGCATGAAAATGACACTTATTAAAGTGAAAACAATAAAAAGTGATATTCTTAAACATGAAAGTGACACTTGCGAGAGTGAAGGTGTGCAAAAGTGACAATTGGAAAAACTCATGGAAATAGAAGAAAAATCATAACCAAAAGTGACAGACTATCAATGAAAGTGTGCACTAACTAGCAACATAGGTTGAACATTTCACATGCACTTTTTTGATGGACTTGTGCTATGCATTTTTAAGTTTTCATAAAAGAGTGTGCTCGTGAACTTACTGTGGACAAAGCATGTGTGAGTAGGTGACTTTGACACTTACAATCTGAGAAGGACTAGAATACTTAACAAAGAATTGATTGATCATAAAGTAACTATGGAACAAAAAAAATTCAAGATCCATAGTAAGCTCTAAAATTCAAGTGTAGGCCAAATTTTGGCAGGTGTTGTTGCAACAACAACACTTGGTGATACACTAGTAAAACTCCAGCGTCTTTGCCTTGGTCAAATATTTTGTGCAGGGTCTAGTTTCTCAGGAATTATTGATTCATAATTCATATTAATTTGGCTTCCCTACTTACCCCATGTATAAACATAAACCCCTTCATCCTTTCTCGATTGGACACAATCACAAATCTCGTTATATCGCAATGTTTCGAATTAGGATAATGGTAATGTTATTTGTGAGCTTAAGATATTCAGATATAGTTTTTCATCTCTGGTGTTTCTCCACTCCTAGTAGGCTTGGACAGTAACCCAACGAAGTCACTTCAGGAACACAAACATTTGTTTGTTGCCATCAAGCCTGGATAGTACCATGGCGAAGTTTCTTGCTTCACCTCTCCGCAGAGGAATCATTTCTCTTCTTTCACCCTTTATTTATTTATTTTATATAGGATTGTGCATCGACTCATTCATTTCATGGGGTTGAAGAGGGATCCTAACTTATTGAGAGCATAATAGGTTGTTCCTTCATAGAAGCATATATATAAAACTTATGATATGAGTTTGCTCATTTATATTTTCCCCTTGTCCTTCTCTACTTGATTGGATCGGCATGGAAAGCATGGAAACATAAAGAACTGACCACAGAAATGAGGCTCCTAAAATAGATGCAGGTATCATGTTTTCACACAATGTTGTCCTTACGTAAGGATCATATTTACCATCAAAACATCATCGACCAAAAGGTATGGACCAAGACGAAGAATAAGGACTAAAGGTTAGGCAAATGTTGCAGTATCACAGAGCTATTTTCTATTTTTCCACATTGTCTTTCAAGCCAAAGGGAACATCTTTCATGCAAATTATTATTAAACAAAACAAAAAACAAATACAAGTGAGAAGAAGGAAACAAAATCCAAGAGACAAAGCAAATGGAGGATAAACTAAAAATAGGATGTGAGACAAAAAGACATAAGAAAAACCCGACAGAGAGCAAGTGTAGGATGAGTGTAAAAGGGAATAATAATATACATCTAGACCTACTCCTAACCTAACCAACTACAAGGTCAAGGTAAAGTGTAATGAAATTTCTAATGTATCCATCATAATTTCTACCTACCTGCATACATAAATATGCACACAATTAAAATAGATATAAAACAATGTGCATCAAAAAAGATAAGTGCTTGAATAAATTGCATAAAAAATTGAAGTTCTTTCTTCTCAACAAAAATACATGTCATAGCCACTAATTCTAACCAGCTCACACTCTTAACTTTTCGATGAAAACCATAATTACACAAACCTACAAAGATTCTTTTGAATGTACCTTCATTTCTACTATCCTCCTTAGCAAGCATGAGAAAAAATATCGAAACTTTTTATTTGTGATGGAGCTTACCAAGTACGATTGCTCCAACCATTCAATGATTGGATTGTAAAATTTGAGACAATCCTCTTGAAAAGCCTGAGTTGCTTGAAAAGATAAATTTTTAATTAAATGTAGGATATGATGGTGATAATCTTGTGAGGGAAAATTAAATTGATCATTTTCAAAGGGCACACCAAGATAGTGAGGGCTTGACATAACCATCAGCGAGAGATGAAGTGCCCCAACTGCTTGACAAGTCTTTGAATAGTGAGATGATAAATCATAGAGATCAAAGGACATAAGACAACTGTCATTGGATAGGCTGGTAAGAAAATGATAAGTGGAATGAAAACCATCAGGATCAAAATTATGATAAAAAAAGACCAATCAAAGCATAAGATTCTTGATTATAAGACAATAAGGATAGGTCAGTTTGAACAGTTTTGCAAATGCTATGAATAATATAATCATAGTCCTCACATGTTGAATGTAACAAACCATTTTGTTGTAATGGGTTACACACTGCACTAGCATTATAATCATCAAAAGAATTGAAAAGGAATGCCAATATAGAAAACACCTGAAACAAGTTAGGATACATTGAATGAATAAGAATTTGACACTGAATAACTTATGCATTCACTAGCACTCACAAGGATTTTAGGTGCGATGGAGAAAAATATTAGAAATATAACATTCACAAGAAAAAACAGGAGCTGAGTATTCTAAAATGCATCTAATAGACATCATTCCTTTGACCAAAGATAGTCTTTGAAATGATCAACTTTGCCGTTCCATGCTTTATTGAGATATGCACACTCCAAACCACAATTAAGTACAAGAGCCTTGCATGGAGATGAATAAACTAAAATAGAATCTTGAATCCAATCAGAAATCAATTTTTTTAAGTTCGAAGGACTATATCCAAAATATCAAACATATTTTAAGAAGGAATTTACATCCACTGAAACCATGCAGAGAAAAGAAATTTGTGAGAAAAACTATATCTGACTTATTTTGGGGATATTACCAGAGTCGCGAAATCTTGACATAACCATCAATGGAAGTTGAAGTGCTTTGAATTCTTAGTAAGTCCTGGAACTTTCGAGGATCATAAAGTAACTTTTTGGATATTGAATCAGATCATGCATGGTGTGTAGATAGTTGCTACCAATAATTTCAATATGACCATTACTAATTGGATATCAACCATCTTTATTATTGATTTGATTGGATTTTACAACTTCAACAACCAAATTACGCAAGCTGAAATATTCTTCAAATCATGAATCTATAGATGTATGAATTGGAGAAATTTCACTAGCAAACTAATTTGAAGAGTAGTCCTCATGCAAAACTCAAAACGACAAGGATTAGAGTAGATACTCAATTATTTGATTGTTTGATTTTACATTGTGGCTAACCTCACTACCTTGCATCAATTGATAATTTAACTCATCAGATAGAGAACTTGAACAACTTGGAGTATCTTCATCGCAAATAGAAGAGCACTAGGGATAGTGAGATGGAGAGGAAGTTTCCATAAGAATGTCTTCTTTGATTGGATAAAATTATAGATCTAATTCTTTCAAATCAAAATTTTCTCAATAAACTGAAAGATCAACTAGCACACTTAGGTATTCATCATCGCATACATCAACATAGTCATCATCATCAAAATGAAAATTTCCTAAGACTACAGATCTGAACGAATTGATTTCATTTGATTCACTACCTATATTAGCATATTGAAAATCATTAAAGAATGGAAGAGAATCATCTTGACATGAGGGAATTTGAAAGAGGGAAGAGAGATCAAAAGCCTCTTCACTTTCCCGCTCCTTTACCTATGTAGTGTGACTTCCTTGTACCTGATCACAAGTTGAACCAACAACTTAAAAATCAAGAGAGTGTGAAGAACTAGTTGGTGGAGTAGATTGATTAAGCAGATCATGGTACAAAGATTCATGGCATGTAGATGACAAAGGATAAAAAATTTCCCTTAAATAAGTAACAATTTCAGTGAAACCAAATTCAAGATTAAGGTTAAGAGTGCTAATGTCATCTTGAGGAATGAAAGGATTAGCCTTCACCATAGGCTCCATGAACCATTCCAAGGTTTCCTCCATTGCATTTAAATCATGAGAGGTGGATGAAGGTTGAAGAGGCGGATTGGAAATCTGATTTGTGGATTTCCCAACTTCATCATTAACTCATAGAGGTACCTCAATCTATACTAGAAAAGGAGGACGAAAAGGAACAAAAGGAGTGATAGGTTCCTCCTCTAAAATTAGCAGTGTCTTATGATTTACAAAATTTAGGGAAGAATAAATATCAGTGGTTTAAGATTCATCATGTAAAGAGATATGAACCAAATGCTTAAAATTTTGTTTAAATAAATCCCAATTTGTGCCTTCTTCAAGAAATTCATAATAAATATGAAGGAATTAATTCCAGAAATCCTCAATTTATTCATTAGGCTTCATTCTTAGTTGATTAAATATTTTAAGAACATCTTGGTAATCATACCTATCAATTGCTAAATTAATTTCCTTGATGAGGTGTTCAAAAGAATGAATGGAAGTGAGTGGTAGGGCATGACACCATCAAATAACTTGACCTTCAATTGTGAGGTAGAAAAGTATACAAGCCACATCTTCATAGTCAATTTCATAGTGTTCACAGAACTTAAGAAAAAAAGATGCATGCTCAATAATAGGTGTATTGCCCTCGATATCAAACTTAAATTACGACAATTCGTTAAGTTATTTCACGGAGATGAAAAGTTTGACATGGGATAGCTTAGAGAAAAATACTGGGATTATGATTTGGGGATGAGCCATTTAAGATAAGAGATTCAAAATAGAATCAACGAGAACAACTTGTCATATGGCCCTCCTTCTAACGCCATTTTTTATGGTGTTGGAAATTCGTCAACCAAGGGGGTATCCCCAATGAAAATTACCAAATAGATTTCACATCGTTTGGTGTGGGAGCACTTCTAGAAATAAGGCCCGACTTTCATATGTTGTCATAGATTTACCTTGGCTACAATGCTACAAGAGATTAATGCACAGGTACTTTAGATGAACAAGTAAGTGTTCCTTGTTGAATTTTTAGTTGTATAATGTATCAATTTTCTTCTACTGAAAGGGGGGAGAAAAGTGAGCCTTTAAAAGACAAATAATAGCACTAACCTATTAAAGAGACATTAGCATATACATATGAATGAATTGCTAGAAAACTAGCGAGTTCACATAGATGCAATGATTGCTAAAACAAAATCAACACACCTTCAACAAGATAAGTACCAAAGACACCACAATAGTTCAATTTCCTTAGTATAGATGAAAAAAACATACATCGTAAACATTCAAAGAATGGTCTTACAATATTTACGACATACGCATGAAAGCTTGTTGGTTCAGCAAGCTTTGAAATTAAGTAAAAGCTCCAAGACACATCAAGACAATGAACACCACCAACTTCAATAGTGGAGCATTAGAGCAACTACTTGCTCCTCCAAAAGAATTATCTTCCTCTCTAATTCCTAGTAGGAGGAGCCAAGGTGAAAAATCCTTTACATGAGCGATGAGGGTGTATATATAACAAATCCGGTGATCATTCACCTCCCTTGTGACTCTTGGACTACCCTCATGCCTAATTGAATTCTCTATGAACTTTCAAAGTTATACATGACTTTTCACATTACATGGATAACTCTTGGAATTCCACTTTACATTACACTTGTCCAATATTGAATGTGCATAATCCATAAAATGATGTGGCACATGATAACTCGTGACATGACATGCCATGACACTTATGACATGGACTTCATGATGACATGGTAATGTCAAGCCACTCTTTACTACCACTTTCTTTGTGTATTCTTGAGAGATGGAACATTCTCTTCTTCTTCCTCATCCACATGGATTGAAGATAGCGAGTCTTCAATTGTGATCTTGATCTTCAATTATTGTCGCAATCTAGTGTCCCTTTATCTCTCTTGATTGATCAATTTTTTTTCACATCTTCAAAGGTGTTTTCTGGCAGGGTCTCCTTCTCCATCTTCTTCATAATCATCCTGTCATAACATGATAGAATACCTGCAAATGAAATCCACTCACGACAAGATGAATTCATTTTGATAAAACCCCAGTCTAACGTTCTTCATGATAACCATTGACTGAGCTGGAACCGAGTGGTAGGCTAGGAGACGGACTCAAGGAATTACACAATTTAGCAGCTCAGGGGTTCAAGGGCCAATATTGAGCCTTAAGATTGCGCAATATGTAGTTCAGGAAGAACATGGAAAGATAATTGTGAACTTGAGGGGCTTAAGGGGTCAAGCTTGAGGCTTGAACCTTGAGATTCCCCACTGTGCAGCTATAGAAGGAAAAAGGCCAAGGGATTACACATTTGCACAGTTTAAGGGTTCAAGATCAAGGCTTGATGCTTGAGACTTCACAGTGCATAGAGGAGATTGACTGAAGGTAGAAATTTCACAGTTTTGGAGCTTAAGGGTTGGGACTAAGCACTGAGACTATACATTGCATAGTTCTAGAAGCCAAGGATCGCACATTTCAAAGTGCGAAAAGGGAAGGCAGAATCTTGAGGACTAAGACTACGTAATGTGCAGTTCAGGAAGGTTGAAAGATGTGAGGTTTCTCGGTCGGGAAGTTTTCCAGATTTCTCTAAGGGTGGGATCAGTGAGGCCAAATTGAACCACGATAAGACTTTAACATGATCACACACTTATAACACTTGATGACACAACATAAATCACATGGAACACATGAACACCATATTTTCCTCAATGCGACGACATTGCAACGACTTACCCCAACCACGACACTAAAGGTACACTCTGTGATGATAGTGTTTGAAGCTTTGGGAATGATTTTGATACATGTATACATTGTAATAATAACTCATTAACACCAATTTTACCCCTTAAAACAAACCAACACTATGTATGTGCGATGTGTGATACTTTCCATGCTAAAAGACGATGCTTGCGACAACAAGAGGAAACTAAAAATGAAACTTGCAGAATGAGAATGACATTGAAAGTGACACATGCCATAATGAATACATCATGAAAATGACACTTATTAAAGTGATAACAATCAAAAGAGACATTTGTAAACATGAAAGTGACATTTGGGATAGCAAAGGTGCACAAAAGCGACAATTGGAAAAACTAAAAGAAATAGAAGAACAATCACAACCAAAAGTGAGAGACTATTGATGAAAGTGCACATTGACTGTCAATATAGGTTGAAAATGGCATAGGCACTGTCTTAAAGGAATTGTGTTATGCCTATTCAATATTTCATAAATAGTGTGCTCATGAACTTACTGTGGACTGAGCATGCATGATTGGGTGACTTTGACACTTAAAAATTGAGAAGTAATGGAATACTTAACAAAGCATCAATCGATCTTAAAGTGAATATGGAACAAAAAATCACAAGATCCACAGTAGGCTCCAAAATTCAAGTGTAGGCTAAATTTTGGAGGGTTTTTGTCCCAAGAACAACACGATGGAAGACCCTTTGAGTGGATTTCTCTAAATTAGAGGACATATTGCTAGGTGGTCACCTCTATGGTTAGTTTCTTGGATATCCTATTCTCTAGAAAAATGATGGAGCCAATCTGACTTTTTTCTTCCTTATTTTGCTATCAAATTTGGGTAGCAAACCAAACCTTGTGAATTGATAAGGTGGCCTACAAAGTGACATTTGAAACATCAAAGCAGAAGGTGCCAACAATAAATCCTTTGGGTCTAAGAGAAGGAGTTGAAAATGAGATGTATTTCTCCCCAAAGGTTCTCGCTCATATCAACTTCAAACTACATCCATAACCAATAATGATCTAATCCAATATCCCAACAAACTTCTAGCTATAAAAATACTCCATTTTTCCCTGGTGGCTTCCAGTATCTTTTTGAACCAGAAAACAATAAGGAGACCTCAGAGAATCACCCATAATTTTTATTATGAGATATATTCTCTATATGGATTGAACTCTATGGTCCACTAGTTCAAAAATAGGCTTGATGGCCCTCAATTCCATTTGTGAGACAAAAATTTTCACACTAATCTTCTGCATTAAAGAAAAATTCTATCCATTATTTGACTAGGAAGTGATAAGTGGGGGAGTAGCCATGGATGTGTTTCCAACTCATGAGAATCTTTACTGAGGGATCTTTCCCACTAAACCTAGAAATAATATCCTTTACAAAATATTGTATAATTCCCTCCAAATTTATGTCCTTCTTGACTTCCATGGAGATGTAAGAGGGCCATGATTTGATTTAATTTCGATATGGGTGTGACTTAGACTAGTATAGAGAGTAAGAATATGTTGAAATTGCAATATGAGTGAGAGTGCCAAATTATGAAGGGAGAGCGCCATATAATGGGAGGAGAATATAAGTTTCAAGATACTCCTTGTGATGTGGGGAAGAAATCAATGAAATTGAAAAAAGACATGTCGGTCAAATCTAGGATCACAGTAAGAGATCCAACCATTAGATTGGAGCTTTGTTAAAGGAGATATGCAATTAAGTTTTATAAATAGAAGGGTCTATCAAGATAGATATGCGAGGATGGTCCATATCACATTCGACCTAAGTAAAAATTATCAGTGGGTGTAGAGGATTGTCATAGAAGTCCATGAGTTTGATATCCACATTAGAGTGAATTAATCTGGGAGGAACATGTCATATTTGTAGGATTTTTGTCAAAGACTGTGCATGGATAGCAGTGGAAAGGGATCTATCATAGGATTCGAAAAATCCATAGCATTATAAAATAATGGTCATCTCTCTCTCTCTCTCTCTCTCTCTCTCTCTCTCTCTCTCTCTCTATGAAAGAAATTGATATAATTGATGAATCAGATGTAAAATTTAAAGATGTAATGATAAAAAACATCTACATAAATTGAAGAACGACATACATCACAATATGGAGAAAGAAAATAAACATAAGACAAATGAAACAGCGAAACACATATTATTGATTAATTGTATTTCTCATGAAAAGTGTGACAAAACCATCCAACATCGTGTATTGGTATATTATGACTGCAACAAATCAATTAAATATCCTAACCCAAATACTTTAGATAAAATGTATCTAAAATAAAATAAATCAAGTAATACTGCAACATTTTAACAATTGATCATGTCAATCACATAAATAATTGACATAAACCAAAACATGATGAAATAAAATTAACAAAACATGAAGGCAAAAGAGCCATATATGAAATTGCATATGATAAATTCAAAAAGTCATAATAATTTGGTTAACACAGCGTGTGCATTGCAACTTTTCAAACATAAATTTCATGTCTCCAAAAAGGCCTACCACATTTCCTTATATACAATAAAATTCAATAACTCTCTCGATAACTATATTTTAACTATAAAACTACATTTCATAATTGAATAATAAAAACTACTTGCAAAAAACTATTTTTTTTTTAATATTGTTTGAAAACCTTGGTCTTTCCCTTTGACACAACATCAAAAAGTGGTACTTGATGAATTTGGACACTCTTCCTCTTTCGATTAAAAAAAACTATGAAATTTTCCCCTTCATCCTCTAATTTGTCAATTTCTACAATCACGAATTGTAATGGTGTAATTGCCTCAGTAACTTCTATAGAAAGAGAAATGATAGTCTTTTGAGTGACACTCCTTTTTAAATTTAGAATTTTTTCCCGTTTAGCGGGAGATACCAATTGTACTTTCTTAAATCTCAAATTGGTCATGCTTAGTTGATATTAGAGCTTGTAAGGGGAAGAGGGCAGCTATTGAATCATCTTGTCCAAGAAGGCCAATACATTAAATTCTTTGAAGAGGGAGTTTTCCAACAACTATCCAAAAACAACTTTGTCATCCATAGTAGGAAGACATCCATGTTCTTTTTGAGCCTTTTTTAGAGCATATTGAAACTATTCTTATGCTATCAGTCAAGGATAATTTTCCCAGAGGGATGGGATTCTAAACCTTTGGATATAACCCCACTCTTCCTTAAACTCAAAAATGATATTCCTAGCTTTGGAAATATCATTATTCATTTATTCTATAACTTTCTTATTCTCTTTACTGATAAGACTCATAATATACAATATTCATCTCTATTTGGTAACTGAAGGAGCTTATATTTTCCTCATCTAATGTATTTAAATAATTGATTATCTAATCCACCTCCTTTACTCTTTCCTCCACTAAAGGGTTTATGTTCGTTGTTTCAATATTGGTGTTTTCCATGACCACTATCTCACAATGAAAGAGGAGATTCGCATAAAATCTTATCTTAAGGATTTGTTCATTTATCATATCCCAAAAAAAAATTGTAGCCTCAATAAGTGTGGCCCTTACCATTGTGATATTCTATGTATATATTTCTTTAGAGATTGTATTTCTCTATCCTTTGCTTTTAACAATAATCGCATTGAGGGTTAGATCAATTGGTTAAGTTCCCATCGCTAAAGCGCCTCGCTAATGGGAGGCCATGAGGTCAATTCTCCTCCACACCCTCAAGCTTAGAGTCTATTAATAAGTTGGTTGGTTGTGATCCCTTCAAGTTGATCTGCCTAGATATTTCCTTGGAAAAAACACTGACACCCAATCATCAGGATTGGGCGAATAACTGATATTGATGTAAATAAATAATAGAGAATATGAATAGTCACTAGAAATGAAATGAACAGTCTCTCCCTCATGTATATAATAAACACCAACCTAAATGAAATCAATGAATTTTTTTGAGGAGTTACTACTTGGTTTGACACTTCACACCTTGAATAACTTCATCTTTGTTCTTTATCTCACTATTCCACTTCAACTCGAGTCGATTTTTCTCTTGTTCTTCATTTTCTATTTTTCCCTCAAGTTCAATAATTTTAATCTCAAATAAATTTAATTTTTCTGAAATAACATTTCTTGTTGCATCTTGCTAGAGGGATTTTTCAACAATGGTCTTATATTCTTCTAGTTTTCTCATATATTTCTTGTCTTTTTCTTCAAATTTTGTAATCTAATTGGAAATTTGTTGTTTTAATTCCCTTAACTGAGAATTTTTCATACTTCATGTTCTTTGAAATTCTTAGAGCTTCTTTGTTGCTTCTTTCATGCATTGAAAGGTATCAACTAAATTTCTAATTTCATAATGAGGAGTTTTCAAAGCCAACTTGAAATATTTGATTTCCTTATCTTTGGTTTCCAACAATTTTTTGGTGACACTTTCATCCTTTGGAAAACGTGACAAACTGATAATTTATCTTCTAGATCCTTAATCTTATTTCCTTTGGTTTTAACTACCACCTTGTCGTTGTTTAGTTTTTCTCCAACTCTAGTCAAAATAGTTTGTGACTTCTTATTGCTAACAATTGAATCCAATAATATCGTTGCCATCACCTCCCCTGTCTTCTTGTGCCACTCAACCATATATGTATTAGTGAGCTAGTTCAAATCAAGGCTAATAAAGTAGATCCGGAACCTATTAATTCTTTTGTAGAATTGGTTTCTAGCTCAATAAGAGCTAGATTGAAATCCTACTAAGTGAAATCAATTGTAGATAGAAAACTAAGACCTATATATGAAGCTATTTCTCCACCTACAATTCCTTCTGTAACTTCAACCTCTTTTGAAATTGTTATTATCTCTTTGACTTTGGACTTAAGAAATTTCTTTGCATTTACACTAATAACAATTTCCAGAGTTCTTGGGTCACATTTGCTTCAACACATTCTTCGTACGAATACTCGGCCCACCACTTTTTGTCGAAATATTCGGATTGCACGAACATGTATTCCTTGAAATATATTGCTGGACGGCGGAGACTTCCAACATGTCGTGTAGTTAAATATCTGAATAAATTTATGTAGCTGTATCTGTGCATCGCTTTCGTTGCCAGACACTGTAGCTGTATCACAGCTTTGGTTGAATTTTTAAATATTGTGGACGGCAAGCTAATTTAATTAACTCGAGTTTATTTTTAAAATTTTAGCTGAAAAATTGATATCATTAACTTTTGTATTGATATATGTTTTAATGTTTTAAATTAAGAAATTAAATTGTAATTTTCTTTTAACATATTAATATTCTTTGTGATCACCAATTCTTAGTATCATTTAACGAAGTTTTCTATTTATATCTTTTAAAAAAATACAAGAAGAAAATGAAAAATTCAAGGAGAGAAAAAAGCAAATCAATAATAAATACAAGATACAAAGATACCAAAATTAATTTTTGGTAACAATATCTCCCAAGTATGCTTTGTCTACATTACTTGTGGTTAAATTATATTTTCAAATTATAATTTACTCTTATTCATGGTAATAAATGTGTACTTATATTTATTACTTTATGAAATAATAATAGTAATATTATTATTGTTAATTATTTTGTTTTTATTTATTTAATTATTTATTTATTTAGTTAATCAAATTAATAATAATAATAGTGTTTTGGATACATTATTTCTTTTTGGATACATATTTGTGTTTTGAGGAAGTGTAGTGGTACTAGCTCGGTTTTAATGGTTTTAATGGTGCTCATAGGACTTTCTATGAAATTTGGTTAGCTGGACATTGGATTGGAGTCTCCATATTCTTTTTTTGATATTTGGTTAGTTGGACATTGGAGTCTCCATATTCATTTTTTGATTTGTGAATCCCTTGGGCTTAGTATTGGGCATTGGAGTCTCCATATTCTTTTTGTGGTTTCTGAATCCCTTGGGCTTGGTATTGGACATTGGAGTCTGTATTCTTTTTTTGGTTTGTGAATCCCTTGGGCTTGGTATTGATTATGAAAGTACCAAGTCTTCTTGATCTGATATGTTTGTTTCTTACAATGCAGTGGTTGTGGTGAAGGAAGTCCTTGTGGCCTCTAACCATAAAGGGGTAAACAATCTCATTACATGCAGTGAATGTGGGAGATCTTTGGTTTCACAACATTCTCTTCTGGTGTTTGATGTTGTGTTTGTGCATGAAAAAAAGGAATATGTATCTGCATTTGTGGCTGAAATGGATTTAAAGCCTGTAGTGGACAATTTGCCTAATGAATTAATGGATGAGTATAAAACGGTCATGGCTTATACTACCATGGTGGATTCTTCATAGAGCGTATGAAAGCAAGGTGCCTAGATTTTTTCAAAGAAGGGTGCCCGGGGCTTGCACTATTGGGCATTGGATGTTGGGTTGTGTTATATTCCTTCCATGGCTACGCCATGCACGGGGGGTTACAAGGGGGCAGTAACCCCTTCTGTATGTTGTGTTAGGCACTGTTGGCGAGTCACAAGGGGGGCGGTTACCCCCCCTGTCGGGGGGTATGCAATGGGCGATATCCTTCCTTGCATGGGATCCGAAGCAACGCCCCCGTAAATTTTTTTGGAGCCTATTTTAGGTGGAAGGACCTACCTATGGTTTTGTGCATGGATTTCATACATGGTTTTGGGCATGATGGTTTACTGCCAATGCTATTTTGTAGATCCGGTCAAGGGAACTACGATTATGCTCTAAACTACGGATAATGGATTGGGGTTTATGGATTATGTTCTAAACCAGGGATAATGGATTGGGGTTTATGGATGCTTCGGCATGTATATATATGCATTGTAACATCCATACAAGAGGGGCCATTCTCAACCATACATTACTTTACTCTGGTAACTTTGACTACTATAGTAAGACTATGGTTGGATTGTTTACTTCAGATCTAAGGGTACATGTGACCATACAAATTTTGAAGATGCATAAGAGAGTTGTGAGATTAGATGACTGTGATATAGTAGTTGAAAGAGAATTACAATGTTGAATAAGCAATTTGTTGTAAATTTCATATTTGTAAATATTCAATTATCAATTTGAAAGTTCAAACTTCACATTTTAAATTTCATTTATTTAATTTATTTGGTTGATTGGAAATATTTTATAAATTATAACTTAATCATGGTTAAATGGAATATTGTAAGTGTTTTGATGTTTATTAATTTATATGGTTGTGCTTATCTAATTATCAATCATTATTAGGTGGTGGAAGGTAGGGATATAACCCACATAGAATATTCTAAAATATTCTTAGTAAGATACATGTTTTTTTCGAATAGGTTATATTTCCCATGGAAATCATCTTAGGTTGTATCTATTAAAGTCCGCTTGTGTAGAAAAGGACACCTTATCCATAGAATCACTCAATAGTGATTTGATTTTTCAGTCATTAAAACTTGTCACAAAATCTATATTGATATTATCCATTCAAATTTAAAATAAATAATGTATATTGAAATGATGAAACATTCAATAAAATAGTCTATTAATTCTACAAATGGTGATTCTAGTAATGAATAAAATATAAAATTGCAATTATAATCCATGATATAACTATATTATCTAAAATTTAAATTTGGAAGTTTTTCTAACACCGATAAATAAATAAAATAATAAAATTGCATAAAATTTAAACTTCTATCTTCTCTCTTCCCTACATAGAATTTCGACTTCCATCTTCTCTCTTTCCTACTCTCTTGCCTTACGACGTTCTCATTGCAACATGTGATGCAATTGCTAGTATTTAACATTTAACATTTTTTATTTAATGTTGGCCCTATTTAGAAATCAATCTAATTATTATTATGTATAAACATAATATGAATTTAAAATATAAAAATATAA
>APFE031436043.1:40755-52373 GCA_000404065.3 Pinus taeda
AAAATATCATATAAACAAGTTTCATATGGATTAGGGGAATTTTGACTTCTAAAATGAGCCTCCTCGGTGAAATAATAAAAGGTAATGTCAATTCACAAATCATTGTTAAAATTTATTTTCATTTTTATTTAAATTGATTAAATTTAAAAAAATATCATATAAACAAGTTTCATATGGATTAGGGGAATTTTGACTTCTAAAATGAGCCTCCTCGGTGAAATAATGATTTACTTTTTCTTAGTATATGGAGAATATAATTTTGCACATTGTTTAAAGTTCACTAAAATTAGGAGTTTTTTCACTTTGCATAAACTAAAATAAGGATTTTGAATTTTTAGATAAAAAGAAAACTCCCTCTAGGTTTACTCAAATGTCAAGTGTGGACACCTATTGGATGCAGAATTAAATTTCACATCCAACAAGTACTCACTCTCCATACTTTTAAATTTCACATCCAACAAGTACTCACTCTCCATACCTCTGATTAAACCCACATCGACAAAAAATGAAAATACATGAAAATTTTGAAATAGTGTTTTGAGATTTTTTAATTTAATTATTAATAATTATTAGCTAGATGATAAGGATTTAACCTCCATGCAATATTTTAGTAGCATTCACAAATTAATGTTAAGATTTATCTTCAAAGAAATGATGCCCTTTTTGTCTTTTTAGATAAACATATTAATTAAGAAAATGTATTATAAACAAGTGTCATATAGATTAGAGGAATTTTGAGATCTAAAATGGGCCACCTAAGGAAAACAATAAAATAATAATAATAATAATAATAAAAGAGTTATGTCCACAGAGCATAGAGTAAACGGTGATAGTGAGTTCTATTAAGACGCTTTGTGGTGTAAAGGTCACCGATTCAAAACTCCGTGGGTAAAAAATCCATCCATTCTAAGGGTTGGTGTCACCCAAGCAAGTTGTGATCCCCATGTGATTTTGTGGCTTAGATGCCCCTAGGTTATGGTTACTCAAGCCACAAGTTAGTTGTGCATTTCATATAAGGACTCACATAACCTAGCCAAAAAAATAAAAATAAAATATAGGAGCTATAAATTTTTATATAAAAACATATAAAACTAAAAAACAAAAATTATGTATTTTTTGGTTATCTCCCTTTAGATTTACCCAAATGCCCAGTATAGAGATGCATTGGATGTAGAATTAAACTCCACATCCAACGATTATATACTCTACATATTTCTGAGTAGACCTACTTCAACAAAAAAATGAAAATACATGAAAAAACATGTTGAATTTTGAAATAAGATCTTGATAATTTTAAATTAGTTATTAATAATTATTAGGTAGGTGATAGGGATTTAACCTCCACGAAATATTTTAGTAGTATTCAAAAATCAAGGTTAAGATTTATATTCCAAGTAAACTATGGCTCTTTTTTCATTTTTAATCAAACTCATTAATTAATAATAAAAAATAAATTAAAATAATAAAAATAAATAATAAAAAATCTTATAAAAAGGTGTGGTCTGGATTAGGGGAATTTTTGAGCCGCAAAATGGGCCTCCTAAGAAAAGCAATAGAATAATAATTAAAATAATAAAATAAAGAACTATGAATTTTTTAAAGAAAAAACTACTTCGTTATTGTATTTTTTTCTTGTCTCCCTCTAGGTTGAAAGTGTAGACACCCATTGCTTGCATTTTTAAATTCTACATCCAATGAGCACCCACTATGCATACCTTTGAGTATTTACCCACGTCGATAAAAAATGAAAATACATGAAATTTGAAATCAAGTTTTTAGATTAATTTAAATTTTAATAATTATTAGGTGTGTTAAATAATACAGAATAATAAACAAGATATGAAAGATAAAATGTTGAATTCTTTTTTTTGGTCAAATAAGAGTAGAGCCTTCAATTAACCTCAAAAACAAGATTACATATGGTACACATATTTACAAGTGTAAAGACCAGCAAAAGACAGACCCATTGATGAAAACAAGCAACAGGGTCAACAAAACCCGAAACATCACACACAAAACAAATTTAGAGGCTTCCCATTCTCGGCTTATCACACATCACATTAACTACAAGCTGCCAACACTTGAAACTGTGAAATGTGAGAGTAAATCTCTGTCGTTCGATCAAGCTATTGATCTAACAGACCAAAGTCCGTCACAACCTCGACTTATCACATTGTTATCAGTGTCATTATAGACCCCTGCCACATTCTCCGCTTATTGCATCCTCAGATTATCACATTCTCGGCTTATCACATTCTTGACTTATCGCACATCACATTAACTGCAAGCCACCAACACTTGAAACTATGAAATGCGAGATTAAACCTCTGTCGTTTAGTCAACCTATTGATCTAATGGTCCAAAGTCCATCGCAACCTTGCAAAACTGAGTTTATCGCTGACCAGACTCTTTTACCGAAAGATAAATTGTGATTACATCTCTGTCATTGATCTGGTTCTTGATCCAACGGTTGTCGCAACATCGCTTCGGAAACTTGCGCGCCCCTTAACCACTATCTGGACCCGATAAAGAAAAAGAACCTTTGATCTGTAAAAATTTGGGTCCGCTCTTCGACTTAACCACCCACCAAATTCAAGCCCGATATCCATTCTATGACGAGGCACTTAGATCCAACGGTCTATGGCTATTCAACTAGCACACAGGTTACCAATAACTGAACCCCCATAATGGAATAAGACGTCAGTGTGTGGATATAAGATCAACGGTTAGGATTTACTGCGACACTTCAACCAGGCTCAAGGACTTCCGCCCGCTGCTACTCCCACTAAACTTGTCCACCAAATATGTCCATTGATCTTCCATGATCTAACGACTCTTGTGCATCGTTACCTCACCTCTTAATCCTTCTCTTCACTTTGGGTTTATGTCATTCCTTCATCTCCTGTTGGTCTTCCTCCTACTCCTTCTTCATTGGTCTGGAGATTCGCCATGTCTTTGGTTGTCTGTTGACAATCATCATGTAGTTTACCAAAGGGTATAGACTCCCAACCATACCGAATATAACTTTCCTTACATAGCACCCCTTCATTTGCCAGACGATCAGCTAGCATATTGACTTTTCTTCAGACATGAACAAAGCTTATGGTTCTTAGGGTTCACAAGTGGGAATGAATATGCTAAAAGACCTGTGAGAGCCTCTAGTGTTTCGACACTTTTCCAAGTGCCATTCGATTACACATCTTCTTGGCTGCATTAATGACCAATTCAGAGTTAGCTTCAATAATGGCGTTGTGTAAATTTGCCTCCATCAGGATTTCCAGGCATTGCTCTAAGGCCATAAGCTTCGCCATGTTGTTTGTGGCAGTCCCCAAATGACTGTGGAAGATATTCTTTATGCGCCCCTGCTCATCTCTTATGACACCGCCATATCCAACCATCCCTGGGTTGCCCTTAGAAGCCCCGTCTATATTGACTTTCAAAAAAACAGGAGGAGGAGGTTGCTAGATATCTTTACTAGCAATTGTTTTGCTCACACCCTTGCCAGCACCTTGGGGAATCAGAGAATCGAGACCCAACTACATTAGTATGCAAGCATCCTGGGGTGAAGGGGGGTCCTCAGGAATTTTCCACATAAGGGCTCCTACTACATCTTTAAGCTGTCGTAAAATTTGGACAATGATACTCTGGGTCGAGCCTATTTTTCTCTTGAAAATCCTACTATTACGTTCTTTCCATACATCCTAGATAATAAAACCTGGAACCAAAGTCCAAGCCTTGTTAATGATTTCATAACCTGAGAAGTATTTCCTTTAATTCTTCAAAGTGTTTGTGATGCTGAGTCTGTCCCTGTATATTTGCCTGAAGACTGAGGCTGCCCAATCCCACACGATAGAGGTGAAGGGGCATAGGTTTAGTAAATACTCCATTGTCTCCTCCTATGAGCCACATAGATGGAATTTAGATGGGCCAAAAAATCCCCTTTTCAGAAGATTCTCCCATGTGAGAAATCTCTTTTGGCGAACCAACCACATAAACAATTTGATTTTCATCCATTGCGGGTTCTTCCAAAGGTCATTCCAAACCTGATCAGGGTTTGGATAATCAAAACCTAGGGCCATGCGTTTAGCTTACTTGAGGTTAAAAGTACCTTCAGTGTATTGACACCATCTCAATTGGTCAGACGAGGAAGACAACAAAATCTTCCTCTGCTCCAAGTCAAGAGCAAGGGAATCTGCCTGGTCCCTCAAAGGACTCTCTTCACTATAGCCAAGATTCTTCCACATTCTCCATGTACCATTGTCCCTTACCTAATCCCAGAAGTCACTTACCATAAGTAAACCTTTGTTATCAGTGTCATTTTTGAGAGTGGTTAATTCTTCTCTAAACAAATTTGGTTCCTGCTGCCAGTTATCCTTCCAAAACTGTGCAAGGTTCCCATCTCGGATCTCCCAGAAACTATGCTGCTGGACAATAGCTCTATTTTCCCAAGCAAGGTTCCAAATGTGGGAGCCCTTGATGAGTCCTGACATTCTGATAGGATCCCTCTCCTGCTAGTTATTTGCATATCTCTACTTCCAAAGCTTAGCCCAAGGGGTAGCCGATTCCTTGAGCCACCTCCACCATAGTTTGGCTCCTTGATACTCTGCTGAAGATTTTAGGGTCATGAAGCTCCAAACCACCATGAGCCTTAGGTTTGCAAAGCTTGTCCCAAGCTACCAAAGTCCACTTATTTTTCTCTTCCCCTTTGCCCCAAAGAAAATCTCTTTGAATATTCCTGATCTGTTGTATAACTCCTTTAGGAGTAGGAAGATCTGACAACATGAAAATGGGTATGGTCTGTAGGAAAGCCTTTGTAAGCACAAGATGCCCTACCAAATTTAGAGACCTGCAAGTCCATTTCTTGATCTTATCCTAAAGTTTGTTAATTACCAGCTCCCACACTCCCTTTCTCAGAGGTTTGTCCATAAGAGGCATTCCAAGGTACTTAGAAGGTAATTGATCCCTTTGAAACTTAAGAATCCTGGTGAGGTTCCTCTGAATAGCAATGTCAATGTTAAAAAAGAAAACCTTTGATTTTTCAAGGCTTACCTCTATACCAGCGGCCATAGCAAAGTCATTTAAGATTTGTTTGAAAGCTTTGGATTCCTTAACCATGGGAATACCTTGCAGCATAATGTCATCAACAAATTGTTGATGATTCGAAGTAGCACCATCTATGGTAAGTTTCAGTCGCTGGATTCTTCATTCAGTATTTGCCATTTTGATCGCTCTGCCCAGCCCTTCCATCATGAGCACAAAGAGGAAGGGGGAGAGCGAATCTCCTTGTCTGAGACCCCTAGAAGGAATAAAGGTTCTAGAGGGCGAGCCATTAAGAAGGAGTGAAAAATTAGCCATGGATACAAGGGCCATAACCCATCTAATCCAGTTGTGGTCGAAACCATAAGCTTTTAGCACTACCTTGATGTAAGACCAGCTGAGCTTATCATAAGCTTTCGCTAGGTCAAGATGTATGATCATACTAGCTTGTTTATTGCTCTTGAGAGAGTGTACCACCTCATGAGCTTGTATGATGTTGTTGAGAATCTGTCTTCCTTCCACATAACCAGTTTTCTCCTTTGAGACAAGAGCTGGAAGAAGGGCCTTGAGTCTGTTAGCGATCATTTTGGAAATAATTTTGTACACCACATTACATAAAGATATGGGTCTAAATCTGTCCGGTGTCATTGCTTTTTCCTGTTTTGGAATAAAAGCTATGAAAGAGGCATTGAGAGCCTTCAAAACCATTTTGGATCTTCTTCAGCCTTCCACAACATCAAGGATGTCTTGTTTGACTATTTTCCAGCACGCTTTGAAGAAGTCTACATTGAACCCATCTGGGCCAGGAGCTTTCCCATTTTGCATCTCATTTATAACTTCACTGAACTCATCTTCAGACACTGGCTTGTTAAGATTGTGATTGCCTTCCCCACTTACAAGCTTGGGAATGTACTTTGTGAAATTGTTAATGAACCGTGATCTATCAAAGAGAGGGTCCTCTGCTATGCTAAGGAAGTGTTGAACTAGGATAGAGTCCATTTGTTTGTGGGAGACAAGCTCTTTCCCTTGAACATCTCTGAGTTTTGAAATTTTGTTATGTGACCTATGATCCAAAGTTGATTTATGAAAAAACTTTGTGTTTCTTTCCCCTTCTCTAATCCACTGCACCCTCGATTTCTGTCTCCAGAAAATTTCCTCTTGCATGCATCTATCTTCCCATTCCTTACGAAGAGAATCAGCTTGAGTTTTCATTTCCTTGGTAAAACCATTTGTGATGATGATCTAATTAATCCCCTGGAGTTTTTGTTCAACTTCTCTTTTGGCTTTGAAAATATTACCAAACTCTTTTTTGTTCCAATCTTTAAGTCTGGATTTGATGTGTTTAAGTATTTGTTGCAGCATGAACATTTTAGTGCCTTGAACGGGCATATCTTCCATCCACCATTTGGCAATATTGCTGGTGAAGTCAGGATGTGAGAGCCAGACATTTTCAAACCTAAACGGTTTGTTCCTTGGTGTACCCATAAAAGTGGCTTCAAGCTAGATAGGCCAGTGGTTCGAGCCTCCAAAGGGAAGGATTAAAGTTGACATGTCAATGTCTGTGAGAAGGAGGTCCTCTAAGATTATGAATTTGTATAGTTTAGAGACAACTTGAGAAGCCCCTCCTCTCTTGTTGTTCTAGGTGAAAGTGCCATTTATTGTTTCAGCATCCACTAGTCTCATGTTATTTATGAAGTTCTGGAAGGTAATGGAGTCTCTGCCTAGTGTTCTAGTGCCACCTTTTTTCTCTGTAAGAGATTTGATCATATTGAAATCCCCTGTCAGAATCCAGGGCATATCGGGATATCTCTCTCTTAGCTCCTCAAGGGAGGTGACAAGCTTGAGTTTGTCTTGTAGTTTTTGAGGACCATAGACATTTGTAATCATGTAAATCTCCCTATCACCCAAAGGTTGAAACACCAATGATAGATAGTTCCTGGACGCTTCCGCATCCAGGATTCCAAGTTTCTAGGGATCCCAATGTGTAATAATCCCCCCTACCGATTTATCTGCCTTAACCTCTAGATAATCATACTTTCTTAACCATTTGCTATGTATTTCTCTGATCTTGTCCATCGAACAATTTGTTTCCTGAATAGAAACCATATCTGGTTTTTCTTCTTTTATTCCACTGCTAAGATTTCTTTGTTTCATTTTACTTCCTAGGCCCTTTATGTTCCAGGTTGTAAGCTTCATTAAGAAAGGTTTGTAAAGGAGTAACTGGTGAGATCTCTCATCTTATCTGAGTTAATCATGAGTTTTCCACATTTGGTCAATAGCTCATTCTGTCTTTTCCTTCCTCTTTTCCTACCAGGGTTCTTGGAAGAGTGCCTCAGTGTTTCCTCCATTGTTTTCATCGCTCTATTCTTCTCACTGTCATAGTCTCTTTTGACTCCAGAACCCTTCGATTGGGATCTCCAGAGGAAGAGATGTTGAACCCTTTCAAACTCCTCTTTTGTCAGGGAGTCAACCCCTTTGGCAATATCCTGCTCCAGAAACTTTTCTAGATCTAAGTTCTCCCTCTCTAGAATCTCCTGCAATTCATGGTCCTCTATTCCCGCCTCACTTGGGGTCATCTCATGGTCCCTATTGAGCTCCACAATGCTTGGTAGATCATCCTTTTTCTGGTTGTTCTCTGTTATATCCTCCATGCTAGCATCCCTATCCTTCTCATTGGTATTAGTTGTAGAAATTCTCACTGTAGATTAAACTAATTATGCAATGTACTAAAGCAAAATACTTAATCCACTTCTACAATCAAACTTGCGGAAGCTTAATCTATTTTGAGCAAGATCAAATAGAACAAATATAATAGAGAAGAACAAACAATCACACATGAAACATAGAAGAATACTCTAGGGAAAGCCTCAGCTAAAAGCCCCACTATCTGTATTATCATACAAGTGGAAATATTTCAGGATTACACAAAGCTTTAGCTCTCAAGCTATCCAGCTCTGAGTACAATCCCTCACTGTTTCTCATAGACATAATAGACAACACATATGCCTTCCTTCAGTCCTCCAAGCCTCCTATTTCCTTGCGCAGTTTCTCCTGGGTCCTCTAGCTGCAACCTATGTGATTCTCACCTCACACACAATGCTAACCTCTGAAGTAACCACACAATCCTGAAGGAGATAATTCCTTCTGCATGGATGAGTTTCCTTTATAGGAAAATTCCTACAACTAATAGTACAATGTCCCTATCTTTAATCTCAAATGGGTCTTTCTCTGAACTGACATTCATGAGTTATTTATGAGAGAATATTCAGTTATCTGGAGATTCATGCATGCATTAACTGACTAAACTCACAATTAGTTCCACCAATTGTTTGGAACTAATTTTACTGGACTTAACTCAGTTAACTGAGCTAACTAATTACAACTCAATTACAACTCATCCTTATCTCCTTAATTAAAGGATAACTTCCTCAATCAAAGGGATAACTGTTGCATGTCTTCACATAGATTTCATGTTTGATTTTCTCCAACTAATTAACTCAAGATGAATTAATTAATTATTTTTCAAATAGCTAGTGAGACTAAATTAGAATTTTAATTCAGGGACTAATTAAAATTGGAATCTATCCCGAAATGCTATTTATAGCAATGTTATTTTTAGCATTTCTTGTTTCTATTTTCAACACGCCCTCTCAACAAGAAAGGCATTCAACTTGAACCCAATCCTGAACCTTTGGAATTTTTTGCATGCAACACTTCTCTCAAGTGTTGTTTCTCCAATAACTCTAGGAACACAAAAAATATCCAACCTGAATTAGAATGATGCCTCTATCATCAAAGTCTCTAACTGCTATTGCCTCTGTCGACTGAAAACTCTTCACCTATGTGCTCTTCTGTATCTAATTGCTCTAGCCTCTGTCACTTTGATCTATGACTACATCAATCACACTGATTCCTCATGTTGCATGAGTGATGCTGCTAGTCCTATATCCCAGCACTGCACCTCCTCTCATCACGTTGCATCGTGTTGCCCAATGTTGCGCTGCAACTCAGTTACTGAGAAGTAAGTAACTGATCACCCAACTGACCTCCCTGTTGGACTAGAAACACCCTATGATGTTGAAGATTCCTCTTCTGCTCCACCTGCATCTGTCTCTACCCACTTTGCCAGTCTTGCTACTCCTCGTTGGGGCTCCCATAGAAAGGTCTAATCAAAGAGGTTGGGTACCTCAAGGATCCTGCCCCTATTTCAGCCTTCTTGGGACTATCACTTCACATCGCCCCACCTCACACTTAGAGGTATGGATGCATGTGATCCCTCTTCCCACTTGGCTTGAAATTTCCCCCTATTGGAGGTCTCTGCATGATTGGATGCCTCCACTCGGTCTCCTCTTAGCTTCTCCAATTGTGGCTGCTCCACAACCTCCTGAGGCCGCTTCACCAATTGTGGCTCCTCCACAATTGTTTGAGACTTCTTATGGCGCTGCATGTTGAGAGGTAATTTACTCTCCCTCTCAACCACCAAGTCTCCAACATTTTCCTTGCTCCTCAAGGCTTTACATGCATCTTGAACCGTAAGAGCATACAAGTTCTTGACTCGTGAACTGATCTGCTTCACTTGTCTCGTGGTGATGTGTCTAAGGAAAACCTTTCCCTTACTGAAGACTACATCATAGCCTTTGTCCTCCAGCATCACAATCGATACCAATTTCTTCTTCAGTCCTGACACATACTTCACGTCTGTCAAGGTGATGCGAGCTCCATGCTTCCTCTGAAAAGCAATAGTACCTTCACCTTAAACACGGTACCTTTCATCGTCACCCATCTCTATGAGTCTCTTGAGGTCTTTCTCGTCCAAGGTACTAAACAAACTCTTATCGTTGTTCATGTGGAAAAAGGCTCTGCCGTCAAGAAACCAACCACAATCCATCATCGATGAAACCATGCATGCGATGAGGGTAAAATCCAATTCGAACTGAGAGGCCAATGCCTTGCCTTCAAATCCTTCCAAGGATCCCTTCTTGGATTTATTCAATGGACAATTAGTTGCATAATGGCCCACCTCATGACAATTAAAGCATCTCAGTTTAGAATTGTCAATCTTCTTCCCTCCATGTTTGGGATGAGAATCCTTCTCCTTCCCTTTCCTTTCCTTGCTAAGGTGAAATTTTCTTCATCCTCCTTGGATGAAGAACCATCTCTGGTGCTCCTCCTGATCTCCTCCTACATCAGATCCGACCACAGTCATTCCTAATCTGATAGTTTCTCTCTTCCATTCACTCAGTCCTAATAGCTATGCCAGCTCTTAGGAAGACCAAGGAGAGCAAGACTCACCATATCATCATCGGTTGTCGTGATTCCTACACTTCCAAGCTCATCTCTATAGGTGGTGAGCTTGTTCAAATATGTAGAGATCGTGTCGCCCTTTTCACACTTGATTTTCTGAAGCTTGTCTTTCAGCGCCAACTTCCTCTTATCACTATTGTTCTGATATAGATCCTTCAATGTCTTCCACATTGAAAATGGTGTCTACTTCCCATGGAAACTCGAGACAATATGGTCTCGAACTCCCTCCAGAATAATCCTCCTCGATCTCGCCACACATTTCTTCTATTCCGCCAATTCTTGGGCATTAACTGTTGCTAGCTTGGGGGCTTCTTGATCAATGAAGTCCTTTAAACCATTTTCCTCTAATACCGCTTCCATGCGATCCTTCTAGGCTATATAATTCGAGCTTCCATCCAGGGCATACTCGAGTCTCAAACCATTGAACGCCATTGGTGAACTTTGAGATGTGATAAGAATTTGATTTCTACAATCAAGAACTTCAAACTTCGAACTTCTCCCTTCTTTGTATATTGTTCTCTACTTTGATCACCTTTGCTTTGATACCATGTAGAAATTCTCACTGTAAATTAAACCGATTATGCAATGTACTAAAGAAAAATACTTAATCTACTTCTACAATCAAACTTGCAGAAGCTTAATCGATTTTGAGCAAGATCAAATAGAACACATATAACGGAGAAGAAGAAACAATCACACATGAAACATAGAAGAATACTCTGGGGAAAGCCTCAACTAAAAACCTCGCTATCTGTATTATCATACAAGTGGAAATATCTCAGGATTCCATAAAGCTTTAACTCTCAAGCTATCCATCTCTCAGTATAATCCCTCACTGCTACTCATATACAGAATAGAAAGCACATATGCCTTCCTTTAGTCCTCCAAGCCTCCTATTTTCTTGCACAGTTTCTCCTAGGTCCTCCAGCTGCAACCTGTGTGATTCTCACCTCACACACAACACTGACCTCTGAGATAAATGTGCAATCCTGAAGGAGATAATTCCTTCTGCATGGATGAGTTTCCTTTATAGGAAAATTCCTCCAACTGATAGTACAATGTTCCTGTCTTTAATCTCAACTGGGTCTTTCTCTGAATTGACATGAATGAGCTATTTATGAGAGAATATTCAGTTATCTGCAGAACACTAGTTGCATGCATGCATTCATTAACTGACTGAACTCACAATTAGTTCCTCCAACTGTTTGGAACTAATTTAACTGGACTTAACTTCGTTAACTGAGCTAACTAATTACAACTCAATTACAACTCATCCT
>APFE031436043.1:52545-66602 GCA_000404065.3 Pinus taeda
CCTTATCTCCTTAATTAAGGGATAACTTCCTCAATCAAAGGGATAATTGTTGCATGTCTTCACATAGACTTCATGTTTGATTTTCTCCAACTAATTAACTCGAGATGAATTAATTAACTATTTTTCAAATAGCTAGTGAGACTAAATTCGAATTTTAATTCGGGGACTAATTAAAATTGGAATCTATCCCGAAATGCTATTTATAGCAATTCTATTTTTATCATTTCTATTTTTTGCTATTTCCAACAGAGTTGGAGTATATCTTGAAATTTTATTTATAGCAATGCTATTTTTACCATTTCTTGTTTCTATTTTCAACATTAGTCTCTGATTCCTGGTTTGCCCCATTGTTTCCAACTTCTTCTTCTAAGATCTTGAAACTATTGTGGCTCAACTGCCGGCCCTCATTGATTTTCTTTTGTTACCGCTTTCCTCCTTTCCCTTTACCCTCAACCTTAGTGAAACCCTCGAGATCTTTGCCTGTGGTGGTTTTTGTGTTGCTCTCCAGTTTGTTTGATGGGCAGTCTCTGTATAGGTGTCCTTGTTCATGGCACTTACGACACCTAAATGGGACATGTTCATAGTCCACCACCTGCACCCATTCTTCATCATACACTTCTAAACTAATCTCGTACGGAAGTGCCCTAGGTAAGTCCATTTCCACACAAATCCAGGCGAAGGAAGTGTATTTACCTCTTAGAGTCGCATCTGATATCTTTATAAAATTCCCTAGCTTGTTTCTAATAGCCTTTAGAGACTTTGACAACCAATAATCTAAAGGAAGGGAGTATAGTCTTATCCATACCGGTACCGAAGTGAACGTTTCTTGTTCTGGGACAAAATTCATCATCCATGGTCGCATATACAGGCCTGCAGCAGCGTAAAAATAGGGTCCTCCCTCGAACACTCTGTCTTTATCTTCTCAGCTCATGAACACCACCATAAATAAGCCCTAAAATCCAAGGTGAAGGTTTATTTCCCCCTTTGGCTTCCAGTGCAAGGCTTTCTCCGTCAGCCAAATCCCCATAAATTTGCATATAATTGCGTGTTTTACCATGTGATCTCTATGCACCTCTAGCATTGGGTCACTTAAAACAATTCGAGGAATAATGGTCGACTTGGGTTTACAGACCCTTATCGCAATCATAGGTGCAACTTTCTGACTGCTACCCTCTTTCCTCTTCTCCCTGATATCTTCCTCATGATTTTCTTTCTGTCCATGAGGTTTGATATTTCCTGTGTTAATATCCTCAGTTATCATCTTCGTTGGTTTCTTGAGGCGATGCAGACCAGCTCCCTTGCTTCTGTTCGTCGCTGCTTGACTGTAGGAGGGAGTTATGCTCCCTATTCCATGACCCACCATGGTTACCAGCGCCCAATTCCTAACTCAAACCCTAGTTCAGATTGCAGAGCCCACAATTCTAGTATCATCTCAGAGCAAAAATCTAAAACATTGAATTCATTTACTATTCATAATGACATATATTTATACAGTGTGTATGACCCTCGATTTTCATATACAAACTAGTCTCTTGGACTCCAATCACTCTTCATATTCCAAACCCAAAACCCTTTGTGGATTAGGCATCCAACATTTCCCCCCTTAATCTTAAGGGGTATATATGAGTTAAAGAATAGAGCTATAATACAAATATACAACAATGTACGACAGCAATAGGTTGAATGTGCTCTCTGAGATGATGGTATAAGGTGGGAGAACTCGAGGTCTCAACCAGTGGTGGTTCAAGGATGAACACCAACACTAGAATGCTTAGTGCAGTTCCTAAAACAATTCCAGATCTGGATAGAAGGGAGACCTTTGGGTATCAACCTAGAATGTTTGATGTAGTTCCTCGAACAATTCCAAATTTGGATAGAATTTGAAGTCTTCTGCTAGAGGAATGTTCTAAGAAAAGGAAATCATTGAGGTATCAACTTAGAACTCTTCCAAATATAGCTAGAAGCTAAAGTATTCTTCTAAAGGAAGTCTTCTGAAAATGGAGATCATTGAGGTCTCAACTTGTGGTGGTTTAAGTAAGGAAACCACCCAAGGCATGCTCATGGGTTTCTTTGTCTCTAGATACAACCCTAAATCTAGGTATGGTTGAATCTAGATCTAGGATTAGGCAACAGGTTCAGGGTGTGGCTCAAACTCGCTTGATTATCTTTGAAGCTTGTAGATAACCATAAACTCCCCCCTTGTTAGATATAAGGTGAGAAGATGAATAAATCTCAACTGCAAGACATGTCAAAACTCAAGAACAAATTTTGCTGTATGAGAAAAATATGCTCTTGGTTGTTGAAACCCATTTCCAAGAAGTGATCCATCCAAGGTGAATCTTTGTTCTTGTAGGAGGCTTGTTTCTAAAGCATAATTTTGAATGATGCGTGTGCTGACCACAATGCTCACATGGATGAAGATAAAAAAAATGATCTTTCACATGGCCAACTTTTTCACAATGTTGGCATTTGCTAATTTGTTATGAATGTGGATGAGGAGCAAGATCTGGAACAGTTGAAGATGAATTGCCTTTAAGAAACCCAACACATTGAAATTGAATGGGCTCGGAGTAGTCTAGAATATGAAAGGACACCTCCTTGTCATATCCAAGACCAATTTTTTCCTATTGTTAACAAGCTCTTCCTAAGGCCCGGTGATGAGCTTTGGAAGTGGAACCTAAAATTTTGTATCTTTATGCCTAACTACTCCCGAAATTGGCACTTGAGGGGATCAACCTCAACTTTACTGACTTGATCACTTGTTGGTTGCTTATGGGAGTTTGTTTCAACCTAAAATAGACGATTTCTCTTAACAAAAACAAGTTCAAAATATTTTGAATTATTTTTCGTTGTATCTCATCTCGTTGTAGCTGTGACTCAAGCTACAAAAAATCAATATTTTCTTCTGCATTTTGCTAACATGTTCTAATGTCAGAAAGTGTGTCCTTGTTGACTCTGACTATATTGTCAACAACATATACTATAATATTATTAACTAATTCTAATACTCCATCAACCTTTTTCCAACCGTTTAAATTATTGAATCAAATACACTCCCAAAATCAAATGAAAGAGTGTTCTTTTTGCTAAAGGAAGTTGTAATTGAACCAAATGTTACAACTAGGCCAAATGAAGGTGCAATGATGGAACTAGATTGAAGATTGTATGTTTATTGAGTATGTTCTTTTTCTTATAAATTGATGCTCTTAATTAATAGAAGGATTGGACCACTTTTTACATGCAAAGCATTACGATAGAAAGAAGTGCCAAACAATATCTAGATGTCAACAATTCAAGAATGCCAAAGGAATCTTAACAATAGATGCAGTTAGAAGAATACATAGTAGCCATCTTCATACATAGGCACTATTGTCAACTATATTGCAACACACAAAATTAACCGAGATCTCTAATTCCAACAATATTTTCCATGCCTTAAACCAGACTTATTACCAAGATGAGGGCCCACCAAGTGAGAATACAAAGTTGTTCAAAAATGTTAGGGGATAGTTAGAGAACTGAGAAAATCTTCAAAATGCATCCAACACCAAATTTTAAATCCTCCATGGCACTGTAAGGTACCAAAATGTTAGACATTGGATAAACCAACTCTCCTCGTATGTTTAGTGACATGGACTAACTGCCTCTTGTGGATCCTTATATCTAGTGATTCGATAATTGACTAGCACCTGCGGGTTTTGGTCTAACAACAATCATGATTCCCAAAAATAGGTGTCAGAGCGTATGCCATGAGTTCGATACACACTGACTCGCATTTGGGGGAGATCATTGGACATTGGGTAAACCAATGCTCCCCGTGTGTTTTCTGACATGGACTAACAACCTCTTGTGGATCCTTATCTCTAGCGATGCGATCATTGATTAAGACTTGCAAGTTTTGATATAATGACAATCGTGATTCCCAACAAAAAAAACATCGAAATACAATAGGAAACCCATAAACAATGTTGTGGCCTCTTTGCATTTCATTGTAAACCAATTTAAAAATACTAATCCCGCAATTTGAGGGGATAGAAAAAATGTTCAATTCTTCAAAATCAGCCCATGATAAAATAAATGAATCAAGGTGAAACTTGAATGGATACTTACAACACATGGAGATTTATCCAACCAAAACTCATGACATATGTAATTCATTGCGTACAATTCATGACATTCTACACAACATAACTCACATATCACTTTAATCAGTGCACATACTAGGAGTGTTAATGCATAGAGACTGCACACATAAATGAACCAATGAATCAAAGTTATCCTTCGACATGGGTTTTAAATATTCTTCATATAGTTCCAAACTACACGTTTCAATGCAGAGCGACCAACGTACACACTACTTAAATGCAATAGAAGTCAATAGACCAATGAACTAGTGTTTCAATATCCAATATAGTGCACGCATTCAACACAAAGAGAAAATATTAACCAACCCACAATATTTGTAATTCAACAGTTCACCAGCATATATAAGCCAACACAATGCATGAATCAAAGGGACTGACCAATGCAGAGAATTGCATGGGATTCAATAAAACTCAATACATAAAGATGCAATTCCACAATGAAACAAGAAAGCAATTTGTGGAAGGTTTGATGACATTCTATGATAAATTGATACAGTGAAAGGTTATATTTCCAGTTAAACGTCGAACTATGGTATCTAACTAATCCAGTGGATCAACATAGCTTATCAATATTCAAACTGTACATCTTTCTAAGAAATTAGACCTTAAGCTCAAGTGTTACAACAACATACTTCCATCAAGACATTATGGTAAGCTCATGCATATACATTATGGTAGGGATTTCAAAGATGGTGTTACATTGACAAATAGGTAAGGCATGCACAGAGAGACCATCAACGTATCAATAGAACATCAACCTTTTAAACAAAGCATATGACAAACCTTGGTAATGTAGGTTGACTGAAAACATTTGAATTTACAGACCCAGGACACCAGTTTTTTCTATTTCAATATTATGGGTAGAGTTGCAGGATTGACATGTACAGAAGGGCCACAAAATCTAGTGGCTCAAATTTGGGCAAGGCAGGAGTAAACCTACTCTGATACCATGTTAAACATCACAAAATAATAGACAAGGTATAAAAGTTAAGATTTGAATGCATTTACTATTCACAATGGTATACATTTATACAATGTGTATGACCCTTGGTTTTTCATAGACCCAGTGGTCTCTTGGACTCTAATGAAATTTCATATTCCACACCCAAAACCCTTAGAGGATTATGTATCCAACATTCCCCTCCTTAATCTAAAGGGATATATACGAGTCAAAGAAGAAATTTATAATACAAAAATACAACAATGCATGATAGAAATAGGTTGAATGTGCTCTCAAAGATGATGGTATAAGGCCGGAGAACTTGAGGTCTGAACCGGAGGTGGTTTAAGGATGACAACAAACATTGGAATACTTTATGTAGTTCCTCAAACAATTCCAAATATGGTTAGAAGTCGTAGTCTTCTACTAGAGGAATGTTCTTAAAAACATAGACCATTGAGGTATCAACCTGGAACTCTTCCAAATACGGCTAGAAGTTGAAGTATTCTACTAGAGAAAGTTTTATAAAAAGGGATACCATTGAGGTCTCAACTTGCGGTGGTTTAAGGAAGGTTTCCCACCAAAGGCATGTTGGCTTCTCCATCTTTGGATACAACTCTAAGTCTGGGTATGGTTGACTCTATCTCCAGGATTAGGTAATAGGTTCAGGTTGTGGCTCAAACTCACTTGATTATATTTGAGCTTGCATATTACCATTAATTCCCCTCCTATTAGATATAAGGTGAGAAGATGAAGAAATATAAACTACAAGACATGTCGAAACTCAAGAACAAATTTTGTGGTATGAGAAAAATATATTCTATTGAAGCCCATTTCCAAGAAGTGATCCATCCAAGGTGAATCTTTGTTCTTGTAGGAGGCTTGTTTCTAAAGCATCATTTTAAATGATGAGTATGCTGACAATAATGCTCATAGGGATGAAGATCAAAATAATGATATTTCACATGGCCAACTCTGTCACAATGTTGGCATTTAGCAATCTGTTATGAATGTGGATGAGGAGTAAGACCTGGAACAGTTAAAGATGAATTAGCTTGAAGAAACCCAACACTTTGAAACTGAATGGGCTTGGACTAGTATGGAATTGGAAAGAACACCTCCTTATCATATCCAAGACCATTTTTGTTCCTATTGTTAACAAGCTCTTCCTAAGGTCTAGTGATGGGCTTGGGAAGTGGAACCTAAACACTTGTAGCTTTATGTAGAATCACTCATAAAATTGGCACTTGATGTGGATAAATCTCAACTTTAATAACTCGATCACTTGTTGGTTGTTGATGGGAGTTTGTTTCAATCTCAAATAGAGGATTTCTCTTAACAAAAACAAGTTCAAAATATTTTGAATTCTTTTTTGTTGCATCTCATCTTGTTGTAGCTATGACTCAAACTGCAAAAAATCAATCTTTTCTTATGCATTTTGCAAATAGGTTCCTTATTGATTAAGACTATATTATCAACATTTAAGCCAACAGGAAGAAGTTCTAAGAAAACTACTGAATGAGTGGAGGAACTTGGATGAAAGGTTTATCCCGGAAGATTAGAAAAGGCTGTATGCGAATACCTTTCAACAGTATAAGGCTAAAATGGAAAAAGGTAAAGCTACACCAGAAGAATATCAAGAGAGCCAGAAGGAAAGTAGAACAGATCAAATAGGCCAAGGAAAGGGGGGGGGGGAAAGAGGAAGCAAAAATCTTAAGGACTCCATTCAAATAATGGGAGAAATGCTGGTGAATACAGGGAGAGTGGTACCACTGTCAGCAGTGTTCCAAAACCTATCCCAAATTAATCAATGATTTTGACATCATGGAATATTAGAGGCCTAAACAGTAGAGGGAAACAGAGACATTTAGCAGCAAGACTGAAGAAGGACAAACCCCAAATCATGCTTATTCAAGAAACTAAAATTTCAGGGCAGAAGATGGAGGAAATTCTTAACAAAATAACACCTCGATATGAACAAGTTTCCATTAATGCCAAAGGAAGTGCAGGTGGGATATCAATTATTTGGAAACCAACAGAAGTCCTATCAGACTGGTGGATAGGAATGCAAAGAATCTTGACTGGGTGGTGGTGTCGGCTATCTATGCGCCCCACTCCCCGGCTGATAGGGGCCTATTCCTGACCCACTTAGAAAAAATTAAAAACATGCACCAGGAACAGAGATGGATTATCGGAGGGGACTCTAACCTGATCACGTCAAGAGAAGAGAAAAAAGGAGGAATAAGTAGAGAAGACCCGGAGATGGAAAGATTTAGAGATGTTCAAACAGAATTAAGGTTGGTATATATTCCCACTATAAATGGGAAATTCACCTGGAACAATAGAAGGGGGGGGCCAAACAAATCGCATCAAGACTAGATAGATTCCCAGTATCGGAGCCCATAATAGGGATGGACATATTTTATGAAGCCTCTATCCTACCCTCTATAGGGTCTAACCACTGGCCAATCAAGCTAGAAATAGCTCTGAATGATCAGAATAAAAAGGTACCCTTTCATTTTGAATCCTTTTGGCTCAAGGCCCCAGATTTCTTGGACAAAGTAAAGAATTGGTGGCAGGAGAGTAAGAAGGGAACAGAGGGCCGGATCAAAATGTAGTTGTTCCAGCTCAAACTTAAGGAAATAAAGAACAAAATCAAGAAATGGAATCGGGAAGAATTTGGCAATATACAACAGGAGAAAGGTAAACTCCAGACTAGACTGGAAGAAATACAACAACAAATCATTACAGGTGGAATGAATGAGGCGGTAATTGAGGAGGAAGGCAGGGTAATCATCCAACTGGAAGAAAGACGAAAACAGGAAGAAATTTTGTGGAGACAGAAATCTCGGGTCCAATGGCTAAGAGAGGGAGAAAAGAACTCCAAATTATTTCACAAAGTGATGTTGAATCACTGGCATCACAACAGAATCTTTTCATTAAAAGACAGTCAAGGAAACAAAGTGTTGAAATAGAAAGATATGGAAAAGCTCTTGGTGGAGCACTTTAAAGGTGTCCTAACAGAACCTAACATCAAAAGAATAGAGGACATAGAAAGGATCTGCCAACACATCCCGAAGAAAGTCACCAGGGAACAAAACTTGGCTCTGCTTAGGGTAATCTCCAAGGATGAAGTAGAGGAAGTGGTTAAAAAAATGGCAAAGAATAAGGCGCCAGGCCTCGATGGTTTTATCATAGAGTTTTACCAAGTAGCCTAGAGTTTTATAGGAAACGACTTGTTGGAATTAGTTGAGGAATCAAGGTGCTCCAAAAGAATGCGTCAGGGACTGAATGCCACCCTCTTGGCATTAATCCCTAAGAACGACAGTTCGGACGAACCGCAGGGATTTAGGCCCATATCCTTGTGTAACGTGGTATATAAAATTTTATCTTCAATTATGGTAAACCGACTTAAACCGAGCTTGCCAGAGCTCATAGCGCAAGAACAAACATGCTTCGTCAAAGGGAGACAGATAGTGGACAGAATCATTGTGGCCCAAGAAGTGATTCACACTCTGAAAAATTCTAGAAATCGAGGCATGCTTATCAAATTAGACTTGGTGAAGGCGTATGACCGCATCAGCTAGAGATTCCTGGAAAGCATTCTTAAGGCCCATGGATTTGATCAAAGATGGGTTTTAATTGGATCCTATTAATGGTAAGTACCCCTGTCATGTCAATCCTACTGAACGGTACCCCCTCGGAAGCCTTTAACCCAATGCGCGGATTAAGTCAGGGAGATCACTTGTCCCCCTTCATTTTTATCCTTGCCGCGGAAGGTTTGGGTAGGCTGGTCAAAGCTCAAGTTGCCAGGGACCAAATAAAGGGGCTTCGAATATGTGGGAACGATCTCCCAGTTTCGCACCAACAATTTGTGGACGATGTCATGCTATATGGCCAAGCCACGCTCAAGGAGGCCCAGAAGATCATTAAAACATTATCTGAGTTTAATCAAGCTGCTAGGATAGAGATCAATAAGGAGAAAACGAAGGTTTTCTTATTTAACACCCCACTTGCGATCCAAATATTCTTGGTGCACACCATGGGATACATAATTGGAACCCTCCCGACTAAATACCCGGGCATTATGTTGAATGAGCATCAATACAGGTCAGCTAACTGGGAACCCTTAATTAAAAAAATCAAGAACAGGATGGAAAATTGGACCTTTCGCTCGTTGAATGTCCCCAGCCGGATAATTCTATTAAAAGTTGTTCTGCAGGTTATCCCAATCTACCAAATTTCGTGTCAAGCTATCCCCAAGTCCATCAGTCAAAAGATGGTTGCCATGTTCAAAAAAATTCTTTGGCAAGGAACCAGCAAGACTAGGAAATGGGCCCTAATTTCGTGGGAATGGCTCAGCAGGCTTACCAAAGATGGAGGTTTAGGATTAAGGGATCCCTTCGTGCTCAACCAAGTGATGGGGATGAAGCTCTGGTGGAGGTGGGTCCAGGGCGGCCAAGATCTGTGGAAAGTGATATGGGAAAGGAAGTATGAGGAAACAGGGGAACCCGAAGACAAAATGAGAAGCCAGACGGAGGTTAGAGGCTCCACAATTTGGAACTTGGCAAGGGGTAACAAAGAATTGATAAAAGATTATAGTTTTGGGGAGATAAGAGCTGGAGATAAAGCCAGGTTCTGGGAGTAATCATGGCAGCAACGTGAAAGGCTCATCCTCAAAGAAAACCTCAGAGACATCCATGATTTCACATCCCAGTCAGAGGGGAAGGTGGTAGGCAATTTCTGGAAACCAGGAGTAGGAGGATACTGGCATAACTAGAAGCAGAAAGAAGACTGGGAAGGAGCCCCTGACATAAATAGATGGCAAGATTATTACAAAGAGATGGCATCAAGAAAGCTGGCGAGGAAAGCTGGGTCAGATATTCTAAGATGGGGGACCAGAATTCAAGGCACTTTCTCAATATCATAAGGATATTTCCACACAGTTAACCAGAACCAACAGACATAGACGGAAAAATGGAAAAGTCTTTGGAAAATTAGACACTGGCCGAAAGTGTCCTTCTTTGTCTAGACAATGCTACATAGAAGGGCACTTACCTGGGACCAGATACAGAGGAAGGGGTGGCAAGTTCCGTCCCGCTGCGCGCTATGTAACTCACAGGAGGAGACTATGGAGCATCTGATGAACCGGTGTGTCGTCAGCAATATCCTATGGGAAAGCCATGGAAAACTGTTTGAACGTTGTCATAGAAATTATCAAAACATCATTAATTCCATCGAAAATTGGCCAAAGAATCCTTACCAAAGTCCGGTGATTAATCGGGCATGGCTGCTCTCCACTGGGTTCTTGATATGGAACATTTGGAAGGCTCAAAATAGTGTCATTTTCAAGGCAGAAAACTGAGCTCCGAAAGTCATATGGGAGCAAACCCTCAGAAATTTGAGAGAAACTATTTTAATGGAGAGTTGGAAAGACGAGGACTGGCAGGTGTCGCCACTGGAGGAAAGAATTCTGAAGAGATTAGAAGTAAACCAGAGCATGGTTAGCGGGAATGTACATCGCAAAGCCCAATTCAGAGAGGTGGTCGAACTAACCCAGTTTAGACAGCCCCCACAGGGATTCACAAAACTAAATTTAGACGGGGCTGCCAAACACAACCCAAGAGAAGCAGGTATTGGGGGAGTCTTTAGAAATGATAGTGGTAACACCCTGAGAATATTTGCAATGGACTACGGGGAGGCAACAAATAATGAAGCGGAGCTGCATGCTCTGAAGAGAGGCATGGAAATTGCGATACAGGTTAAAATTAAGAAGCTCCAAATTGAGGGAGATTCTAAATTTGTGGTGGAAATGGTAAGGAAACTACAACAGCAACAACCAGTGGAAAAAATCAGTAAGAGTTGGCGCACAACGTGGCTCATCAGCGAAATAGGGAAACTATTGCCCAAAGTAGACTATCTCATCCCTTCCCATGTGAGACGTTCGGGCAATAAACCAGCTGAATGGCTGGCGAATTGGGGTAGTCGAAATAGAGGTAAGTCGATTGACAATGAGGGAATGGATATGCTGCTACAGGAAGAGCATGACCGATTACAGCAACTACTGGACGAAGATAAGGACAGGAAATGAAAATATCGAGGTAAACGACTGGAACCAGATAGGACATAATGATTGCGGGGAAAGATTGCAGCGGGCAGGCATGGATAGCATATATGCAAGAGAGGATAGGAGCGACATAAGTGATGCAGCAGGGGAGATGATGGGGCTCAGGCCACCTAACGGGGAAGTAGAGTGAATTAAGGCATCATTAAGGAAAGATCTGGAGGAACTCAAGGGAATGTGGGAAGTAGGGATAAATGGAGGAGAAAGGACGACAAGTGGCACTGGGGATACAAAAAGAATATGGCAGGAGTAGCCGGGAGAAGGTAGAAGTAATGAAGAGTAAAAGAGGACAGCTATGTACTAGGATGAGGGGATGAGTGCTAGGCAACCAAGCGGCCAAGTGGAGGGTCGAAAGAAAAGACAAAGGAGAGTGTATAAGCAAAGGCCTGAGTTGGCCTTCAGAACGTTCATGCAACATAGCACGAAGAATGAAGGATCGGCGAAGGGTGGCAGCAAGGAGCAACGTCCAGTCTGCAACTCAGGTTGTGGAAAAAAAGGGTGGTATGTATCCCTGAGCCCCTGTCACTCGGACCATGTGATAGATAGAGGTAGAATAGTCTGGTTGTCATTAAGAATGTTTAGCAAAAGGAAGTCGTTAACTAGCAGAGGGATAGGAGGCAGTTTTCCTGGCCAAGAGAGGAACAACCTCTAGTCCATCAGTGCGGAGGAGATTTCTGGTGGAGAATTTTGTGGCCTCAATAGTCGGGGCGATTTCATGATAAGAAAGGAGAGGCGGGAGGGGAGGACGACCTTGCCGGGTCTAGCTGAGTGCCATGATGGGCTCTGGTCCCTTTTCTATGTCGGCTGCCTGGATAAACCCCGGCGGGCCTCAAGTAGAAGGTCTATGGACCTCTGGGGAGTCATAGACCCTCCCCACCAGATGGGTAGTAGAGGGAGGAGTTTTTTGTGTGCAAAGTCCAGCCACACTAGTCAGAGCGAGAATTTTTGGGAAGATGAGAGGGAGGGAGGGGTTCCGAGCTGTACATCAGGTGAAGTAGTGCGGAGGCTTAGAACTGCCAGCCAAAAGCAACGGCAGGTCCTCTGGGCCATGGATGGGACGGAAAGTGTCTGGATGTTGGTAGAACGACATTTCAAAGGCACTGACTCGTGGTTTGCTGTCTTGCTAGGTTGATAAGCCTCAAAAATCTCGAGGTTCCAGGATCGAAGCTCGATGGCTCCGAGGAAGGCAAAACAAGCTCAAAGCAGGGAACAAGGCTCCAGCAACATCCCAAAGCGGAGAGGAAGGCAACCAGACTCAAAGAAAAGCACGCGCTTGATAAACGCGTTTATGGCAAGGAACTCCCCGGAAACACTCACTCAAATCCGTGGGTGGGAATGTGAGCTGCGGGACATTAGCGAGAACCAGGAAATCCCCAGAGGGGAATGGGAGGACTTGATTCCCGACCCCGGAAATACCGGGAGCATAATTTCCCTATTTAACAAGACGTTACAACAGCATTGGATAATGAAACATGTGGTCTCCAGGGCGATGGAAATGAACCATGTTGTCAGAGAAGAAGAGGAAGAAGAAAGGAAACAACGAGAGGAACAGGAAAAAAACCAGACAAAGAATGAAGCAGATAGTTTAAAGGCAACCTTCATGAAAGAACTTGCGGTTGTCCAAGTCCAGACAGCAAGAAACCACGTGATGCTGCTGAAGATGGAACAAATGTTGCAGGAAATGAAATGGGCAATGGAACAGAAGCAGGTGAAACCTAGGTGCAGCACCACGGCGCCAGCCCTGGTCATCTCGTCCGATGAGGAATAACAGAGAAGAGTCTCTGGTTTTGTTTAAATTAATGTTAAAAATGAACTGTGTGTGGTTACGATGTTATGTCTGTGTAGTTAGTGTGAATAGTAGTACTCAGCAGTTTGATTATGAGTATGAAGGAGAAAAACATCTTTAAACTTTGGTCTGGTTATAACGTTGATAGGTGGAGGTCTGGTTTCCTACGGGCAGACTTGCCACCTGATCATTAGCTGGATGTAAGTTTTGTTTTCGTAATATAGAAAGGAATTCCTAAGTTTACAAAAAAGACTATATTGTCAACAACAAATAGTATAAGATTGTTTGGTAATTATAATACTCCATCAACCATTTTCCAACAATTTAAATTGTTGAATTCAAATACACTTCCAAAATCAAATAAAAGAGTGATCCCATTGCTAAAGGAAGTTTTAATTGAACCAAATGTTACACCAAGGCCAAATGCAGGTGTAATGTTGGAACTAGGATGAAAATTATATGTTCAACCTACAACAAATCAATTAAATATCATGATTCGAATACTTCAGATAATGCACATCTAAAAGAAAACAAATCAAGTAATATTATAACTTTTTATCAATTGATCATGTCAATCAAATAAATCATTAACATAAACCAAAATATGATGAAATAAAATTAACCAAACATGAACAATAAAAAAACACTATTAATATATCAAATTGCATATGATAAATTGAAAAACTCATCAAGATCCAGTTAACAAAGCATGTACGTTGAAACCGTTGAAACATAAGTTTCATCTCTCCAAAAATCCCTACCCCCTCAAAATGAATTTGAGGTCCTCATACACAAGAAAATTCAATAACTCTCTCAACAATAATCTTTTAACTATAAAATTACATTGCATAATTAAAAAATTAAAACCTCTTGCAAAAAGAAATTTTGTTTTTTGAATATTGTTTGAAAACGTTGGTCTTTCCCTTTGACGCAACATCAACAATTGGGACTTGAGGAAATTGGACACTCTTATTCTTTAGATTCATAAATCTATGACATTTTCCCCTTCATCATATAATTCTTCAATTTCTTCAATCACGGATTACAAAGGTGGAACTTCAT
>APFE031436050.1:0-11618 GCA_000404065.3 Pinus taeda
CTAGCATTGGTTTGTCATACTAATCATCTAAGTGAACTGTGGCACCGAAGATTGGCCCATCTACATTATGTTTCTCTTCCAAAATTAAAGAAGTTAGTCTCTGGAATTCTTGATGTTCAAGCCCAACATGATGGTGTATGTCCAAGGTGTGCTAGTGGAAAGAAGACAAGAGGACCATTCCCTTCTAGTGAGAATGAGAAGAATGACATTCTCCAAATCATTCACTCTGATATATGTGGACTAATGCCCGTACATTCTATTGGTGGCCATCTCTACTACATTACCTTCATTGATGATTTGTCAAGGAAGACATGGATATACTATTTGAAGCACAAGTATGAAGCTTTCAAAATGTTCAAGGAGTTCAAAGCTTTGGTCAAAAGCTGTAACAGAAAAAAATTAAAATATTCAGGCTCGACAACAGTGGAGAATACATTTCAAATGAATTTATCGATTTTTGCAAGAAGGAATGGGAAACGATTGTGCCCTATAATCCTGAACAAAATGGGGTAGCTGAAAGAAAGAACATGTCTATTGTAGAAGCCACTCATGCCATGCTCCATGATCAAAAGTTGCCAAAGTTCCTTTGGGGAGAAGCAACGAATGCTACTGTATGTTCAAAACAGGGTGCCTCATCAAGCATTGGACAACAAGACTCCCAAAGAAGCATTTACAGGTGTCAAGCCCGATGTTGGCCATCTCCATATATTTGGTTGCCTCGTATATTTCCATGTACCGAAGGACAAAATAAACAAGCTGCAAGCCACGGGAAGAAATGGTACATTTGTTGGATATTGTGAAAATTCTAAAGCATTTAGAATATTTATTCCCAGTCAAAGGAAGGTTGAAATTAGCATGGATGTAACGTTCAGTAAAGATGTTGCCCTTAAGAAAGCAAGGGACCTTCATTCACCTCTCCCAAGAAGAAAACTGACGATATGGATATCTTAGATGGTCCTTCCATATCTGAATCCAAGAGAGACATTGTTGTTGATCCCATGGAGCCCATGGACCCCTTAAATCCTCCTACCAGGAAGAAGCCACTTTGGCTTCATGACATATTACAAGATTCCGAGAGACATGTTCCCATGAGAAGATCATTTAGAGAAAGAAAGAAGCCATCCAGGTACCAAGGATATGTGAAAATTCCTAGATCTAACAATCTAAGGAATCCCACTGCAACCAGCTGAATCTACTTCACCTAGATTGTAAATTATATTACAAACTTATTTCAGATTTCTTCATGAAACATAGAAGTAAATTACTAAAGCAACCTACACCAAATTAAATAGGATTCTAAAACATAAAAACTAAGCAAGGAAAATAGAAACACATAGGACACCGTTATTTTTGGACAATATTCCTCGGAAAAACCCAATGTAGGAAAACCGATGCAGCAGCTTTGAGGGTTTATTATTATTAAGCAGTAGCAAGTTTTGAATACATCATTGAATACCTCACAAGGTTATTCAGTTACAGAGAGAAATATTGGCAGAAGCTTTGTAATTTGACCTCACACAATCACTGAGAAAAAGTTCTGATTGTTTCGGTTGCTAGATGAGGTGCCCTTGGCAGGCTCTGTGCTATCACTGCGCTGCCTCTACGCTGTCTCAGCATCAACCCTCTCAGGCACAATATCACCCAACTAGGGAATTGATGAGTAGCCCAGAGTCACTGCTCTTAGCCTCCTGGTCTCACACCCTAGCTTCTGGCTGCTAAAACTGACTCTCTACTCTGATTTTCGACTTTCTCTCTCCCTCAGAGCTGCTTCTGCGTGGCCCTTCTAGACCTGCGTCAACCTCTGCATCAATGCTATTGGATCACTCTCTACTTCTCTCTGCTGATGATTCTTCGACTAAGAATATCACTCTCTCCGGAAGCTATCCCTGCCCCTCTGCTGCAAGAAATCTCCTCAATCGATTTTTCTCCTGAGAACTTCACTTCAGAAAATCAATTTCCTTGATCTTCTGTGTGTTTTCCAAATTACCCTCACGCCCCTTCTTATATCTTCCTGTTGGACAACCAACAACCTAAATTAAATCTTAATCAAAGGCTCAGAGCGTTTTGGCATCTGTGTCTTTTTCTAGAAGTTTCACCCATGATTAGATTAATACCCATTAATATTTTAATTTTCCTAAGTTTAGACTTAGGAACCCCATTAAAAATATTAATTATTTTAATAAAATCACTTATGCGCGGAATTTCCCAAAACGCTTTATGGGTTCTTTGGAATACATGTTCCCAAGCCTCCCTGCAAAATTTGAGGCTTAGAGCACATCTGATGCTACCCCAAATCAACAAGATATGTTGCAGCCATGAGTACTATGATTCAAACCAAGCCTTCCACCTTTGAAGAAGTCGTGAAAGAACAAGTTTGGAAGGATGTTATGGCTGAAGAATATGAATCAATTAAGAAGAATGATGTATGGGATGTTGTGCCAAGACTGAAGCGAAAATATGTGGTGACATCAAAATGGCTATTCAGGATCAAACATGGAGTCGACATAAGCATTGAGAAGTATAAGGCAAGGTTCGTGGCCTAGGGATTCTCCCAGAAAGAGGGATAAGGTTATGACGATATATTTGCACCTATAACTTGATACACCTCCAATTGTTCAATAGTTTCCCTTGTCGCAAGTCAAAGATGGACTCTTCATCAGATGGACATAAAGACAACATTTCTTAATGGCATGATACAAAAAGAAGTCTACAGCATCAAGGATTTGAAGTAGAGGATCGAAATGTAGGCTAAATAAGGCATTATATGGTTTGAATCAAGCCCCCAAAGCTTGGTACACCCGTATAGACAATTACGATGAAGTTGGATGAAGTTGGGATTCACAAGAAGCAATGTCGATCCCAACCTCTACTTCAAGGTCGTCCAAGGTATGTTGTTGATTTTGGTTTTATATGTTGACGATCTATTCTTGACAAATAGTGAGGCATTGATGATCGAGTGTAAGAGGGAGCTAGCCTTTGAATTTGAGATGAAGGACCTTGGATGCATGCACTATTTCGGAGGCATTGAGGTGTGGCAAAGGCCCGATGAGATTTTTCTTTGAGAAGGAAAATATGTCGTGAAGTTGTTGGAGAAATTTGGAATGACGGAACAAAAGTCCCTACCCACACAGATGGAATGAAATTCAGGAAGCTATGCGGAAAAGCTACAAGACCTGATTTGGCGAATCCATCCGAGTATAGACAGTTGATTGGGGCTCTGATGTTCTTAGTGAACACCCACCCGGACATATGCTATGCAGTGAACACGTTGAGTCAATTCATGACTAAGACTCTCCATGCACAGTGGATTGCTTCCAAACACATTTTGAGATATTTGCATGGGATGATAACCCTTGGTTTGAGATATTCAACTAGAGATATTCGACTACATGGAAATTTTGATGCTGATTAGGTAGGAAACGCTGTTGAGAGGAAGAGTACATTTGGATGTTGTTTTATCCTTGGATTTTCCATGCTATCTTGGATGAGAAAGAAACAAAATTTTGCAGCACTGAGTACTACCGAGTCAGAGTATATTACCGCTAGCATGGCTAGCTGCAAAGCAGTTTGGTTGAGGAAGCTCTTTCGATAGTTGTTTGATCATGTTTTGGACACCACAGTGAAATATTGCAACAACAAGAGTGGGATCGAATTAGCAGAGAATCCCATGTTTCATGACAAGTCCAAGCACAAAAATCTGATACCATTACATTCAAGACATGGTGCAATGAGGAGTTGTTAGACTCCATCATATATCTACAGACAAGCAAATATTCTCACCAAGGCTTTGTCGAAAGGGAAGTTATTAGTCTTCAGAGAGCATCTTGGATTGATGGATGTGACCCCTACTGATAAGGGGCATCATTGATGAGAACAATGAGTCAACTCTGCACCCTTGTTTAAGCTCCTAGGGTGACGAATTGAGATGGAGGGCTCCTGGGGTTGACAGATCGCTGGACAATAGGGTATCACCCCTACTGTCACCCATAGGGTCGTAGATGTAGCTCCCCTATCTTGAACTAGGAGAGTATACCCCAATTGGCATCATAGCCACAGGATGGGCTTGTTTAAATTACCGCTCTCCGTCTGGCCAACAGGTTGAGAGAGAGCTTGGGGGTGTGTGATCCTTTCTCGGGTATCTCACCTAAGTTGATTATGATGCAAGTGTTCTACCACATAACTCTTGAGGGTTATTTTTGGTAAGATTAGTGGGGCAATAGGATGGATGAGACATTGTATTGATCGAGAGAGGGTGGAAGATGTTTTCTCCCCTATGCAGTGACTCCTATTGCTCGACATGGGGTGGAAGATGTTTGCTTCCCCATCAGATGACTTGAGGTGAGAGTGTCCCATAGGACCTTCCTCATTATCATTAGATTTTGGGTTGAGACTAAGCTCCCCGATGTGGTTTAAGATAAAGATGTGCGACTTGATGTTAGTTTTTGTTAGCATTGAATGTGTTCTAGCCACGAAACGTGGTAGAGAGGCTAGAATACATGAGATCTCCAGAACCCAAAAATCATTTCTAGAAATTCTGCTTAGAGGTGTCTCAATTAGATTATTAATCGTTTTTTAAATATTTCCTAAGTCTAAACTTAGTGAATATGGTTAATTAATCAATATTAATTGAGATAAGGCGAGAATAGTCTAGAAACTCACACGGATTGATTCAAAAATGATCCTAGCCATCGGTTATGTTTTAATCTTGGTTGTTGGTGATCCAACAATGGATTATAAGAGAAGGTCAATGTGGTGATGGAGAGTACACTTGAGCAGTTCAATTTCTTGGTAGATCAATTTCCAGAGTAGCAGCAGCCAGTTATTAGAGAGAGCCAGAGATCGTAGCAATGAGTGAGGGGCAGGGATAGTGATCCGACAGAAGTTTTCTAGATCCGAAGAGGCAGCAACAAGAGGGCAAAGTTATCCCAGTGAGGCAGCGCAGAACACTATGTAGTAGCTTCAGAGAGGGTAGATCGATTTGCTGGAGAGAAAATCATTCTTAGTTCCAGAGGTCGGGTAAAGGTTCCAGAAGGCTAGAGAGATCATTTCCTCAGCAACTGAAGGCAGGCGACTTCATCAGAGATTGGTTAGAGGCTTGACATCAAGCAGACCGAGTAGTGCAACGCAGAGGCCGACGTAGAGGGTCAGAGGGTCAAGTTTTCTGAAGGTAAGTCGTGTCGAGATTGCTTGTGGAGGAAGGGTAAATTGAAAAATTCCCTTCAATAATTTTGCCTAGATATTCTTGCTGTGGATTGTCAATTTTTCGCACCCAGATTGTACTCAGATTTTCACTGTTGCATAATAATAAAAACCATCTTTGCTACACCGATTTTCCCAAGTTGGGTTTTCCCGATGACATTTGTCCAAAAATAATTGTGTTATATTTTATGTGTGTGTGTTAGCATTTCTCAGTTTCTCGTGCATTATTTTTCCGCAGTATTTTATTTATGAAGATTTCAGTGTGTTTATTTTGATATTTGTCACAGTAGATAAATTGTTAATTAATTATTTTGATATTTGTCACAGTAGATAAATAGTTAAATTAATTAACAATTAGGAGAAATAATACCATTTGCTACAATAGGATTCTGTTTTGAAATTCTCACATGGTATTAGAGTGCAATGATCAGCCATAGAGCTCATAAGCAAAAGAAGCAATTTCGTTGCTCGGTAAGAGAAACAAGTCGAAATTCCCAAGGGCAGCGCAGTGTTTTGCTAGGACGCCGAGTTGCCTAAGGAAGTTCAATTTTTTCTGAGGGGCAGCAAAATTCAATCCTTCTAGATCAAGTGATTCTAGAAGACGAGGGAGCAACTCATTTTTTCGTTGGGAAGATCTCTAGCTGGACGCAGAAGGTTTTGCTGTAGTTCACTAGTGTTGATTTCTGGTAGCATCAGATGTGCTCTAAGTCTCAAATTTGGCAGGGAGGCTTGGGCACATGTATTCCAAAGAACCCAGAAAGCGTTTTGGGAAATTCCACCTGAAGAAAGTTTTATTAAAATAATTAATTTTTTTAATGGGACCCTAAGTCTAAACTTAGGAAATTAAAATAATTAATGAGTATTAATCTAACTGTGGGTGTAACTTCTAGAAAAAGATGAGGATCAAGCAGAAATGATCTTAGCCATTGATTAGCTTCTAATCTGGGCCATTGAATGTCAACGAGAAGATTATTTAAGGAGGCTTGAGGGTCATTTGGAAATATACAAAGAGTAGATCAGTCAGATCAAATTGCTGAAGCTAGAGGCAACACAGTGATTTCGTAGTGATCACGCAGAGAGAGGTAGAGAGAGTTTTGGCTGGAGGATCTTCTCCGGAGCCAAGAATACTTAGCAGAGAGGCAGAGAGACACACAGAGGAGGCAGCGCAGTTGGCAGAGAGAGTGAAGTAGAGCCAGGAAGGGCTCACGCAGGACCCACACAAAGCAACGCAGAAGCCTTCCACACAGAGGTCCGAAATTTGCTGAGGAGGCTGATGTTCTGAGTTTAGGATGGCTGTAGTCAGCTTCTGAGAGCAAATCGATTCCTAGCAGAGGTGATGCATGTGAAAATTCCTACACTCGAAGGAACCCCTACTGCAACAAATCTGAATCTACTTCACCTACTTGAATTTTAATAGTTATTCTTCTGAATACTGAAGCAAATTACTTCTGCAGCCTACACTAATTAAATATTTGATCTCATGAAACCAAAAACAGAGCAAAGAACAAGATACATAGGACACACTTATTTTTGGACACAATAGTCCCCGAAAAAACACAATGCGAGAAAACTGGTGCAGTAGTTCTTAGGGTTTATTATTATGCAGGGGAAATATCAGAATACAACTCTAGGATGCTCATCTAGCAATCTTTTGCAGAGAATGTTGGGGGAAAATCCGAGTAAGTTTTACCTCACTTCACCCAGTAGAATTCCAGTTGATCCGGCACAAGACTGGCTAACCCCGACTATTTCTGCGTTGACCCTACGTCAGCCCTACGTCACCTTCTCCTCCCTCTGCGTCATCTCTCTTGACTGTTTCAGCAGTTCCCAGTAGTTTTGGTAGTTTTGGCTGTTCCAACAGTTCTGGATTCTGCGTGACAAACAACTTTTCTGCGTCAACTCTCCCAGTTACTGCACTGCCTCTACGTCAGCTCTCCCGGTTGTTTCAGCAGTTCCTAGCAGTTTCGGTTGTTCCTACAATTTTGTATTCTACGTGACAGACAACTTTTCTGCGTCAGCTCTCTCGGCTACTACACTACCTCTCTGCAAGCTCTCTCCGCCTCTATCATTATTCTCGGGAAATTCCTTCTAGATTCTCTCTGCCCCTCAGCTACAAGATCTCCCCAATCGATTTTCCTCCTGAGAACTTCTCACCTCAGAAAATCGATTTCCTCAATCTCTCTGTGTGTTCCAAATAAACCACAAACCTCCATTTTATACTTTTCCTATTGAGTCTTCAACAACCGAGATTAAGTCTCTAATCAATGGCTTGATCCACCTTCTAGATCATTCTCACCCATATTTTGATTAATACCCATTAATATTTTAATAAAATACAATCTTGGTGGAATTTCACCAAACGGTTTCTGGGTTCTTTATAACTCATGTGCCTTAGCCTCTCCACCAATTTTAAAGGCTATAGCATTGTTGATGCTACCAAAAAATAACACTCCCTCTTAGTGAGAAAAGTGTTGTAGCAACAATGTACACCTGCATATTGCTATGTTTCTGAAGCACCTCCTTGTTGGAATTTCTAAGTCTGACACGTTAGAAAACCTTCATGCACTTTACTGATTTATTCCTACCTACTTGTTCTGTTAATTAACAAGTTATTTACCATGTAAATACTGGAAATAAATACAAGTACATGCTCAACACATTACAGATCATCAACTAAAAGAAATAGAAACAAGCACACAAGTGACACCATTGTTTTTGGACTAATGTCCTCGGAAAAACCCAATGCGAGAAAACCAGTGTAGCTATTTGAGGGTTTGATTTATTAAGCAGTTTCAGAATACAATTTGGGTGCATAATCCGGCTCACCCAACAGAGAAAAAACTCGGCAGTAGCACCTCTCTACTTGGAAGTAGATATTCCAGTTGAAACCCCAGATAAACACTCTGATAGCTCCACAACTCCAATCTGCCCCACGAAACACTAGTGTCAGCCTCTAGGGACTGTGTCAGCTCTACCGGTAGTTCCGGCTATTCCCGGCAGTTCCGACTTCTACCCTCTGCATCCGTTGTTCTTGGCAGTTCAACAGTTCCTGCTGTTCCCGACAGTTCCGACTTTTTCCCTCTGCATCAGCTTTCTCGACAGTTCTAGCTATTCACGGCAGTTTGGGGTTTTGCCCTCTGTTTCAGCTTTCCCGACAGTTCCAGCTTCCGCCCTTTGCGTCAACGTTCCCGATTATTTCAGCAGTTCCTGACGGTTCTGACTGTTCCAACGCAAGACTGGATAACCCCGACTATTTCTACGTCCCTCTCTCTGACTACTGCACTAATCCTCCCGGTGTTATCTCTACCTCTCTGCTACTGTATTCACTGCCCCTCAGCTGCAACTTTGATCACTCTCTCAACTTTCTTAGCAAACCCAACCCCAAAAAGTCTAATTCTTGATCTCTTGGTGTGTTCTCCATGTGACCCTTAAGCTATTCCCGGCAGTTCCGACTTCTGCCCTCTGCATCCGTTGTTCTTGGCAGTTCAACAGTTCCTGCTGTTCCCGACAGTTCCGACTTTTTCCCTCTGCATCAGCTTTCTCGACAGTTCTAGCTATTCACGGCAGTTTGGGGTTTTGCCCTTTGTTTCAGCTTTCCCGACAGTTCCAGCTTCCGCCCTTTGCGTCAACGTTCCCGATTATTTCAGCAGTTCCTGACGGTTCTGACTGTTCCAACGCAAGACTGGATAACCCCGACTATTTCTACGTCCCTCTCTCTGACTACTGCACTAATCCTCCCGGTGTTATCTCTACCTCTCTGCTTCTATATTCACTGCCCCTCAGCTGCAACTTTGATCACTCTCTCAACTTTCTTAGCAAACCCAACCCCAAAAAGTCTAATTCTTGATCTCTTGGTGTGTTCTCCATGTGACCCTTAAGCCTACTCTTATACTTTTCTCATTGACAAATCAATGACCGAGATTAAGTCCCTAATCGACGACTAAGATTAGATCTGGCTTGATCCATGTCTTTTGGACCATTCTAACATAGTCTTATATTAATTCACATTAATATTTTAATTTCCCTAAGTTTAAACTTAGGGACTCCATTAAAAATATAAATTATTTTAATATCTCCTAACTATTTAGAATCTGCCCAAACCCTTTCTGGGTATTGGAGATCTCATGTGCCCTAACCTCTCCACCAAATTTCGTGGCTACAGCACATCTAATGCTACCCCAAATCAACACTCCTTTGTGCACTATTGCTGCCACCAACAATGTGTTGTTGCTGCTACTGTACCGCTGCCCATGACACTGCCACTGCCAATGCTACATCTATACTACAACTCCCTCTCAAATGTTGCATCTTCTATGCTGCTAGCACTACCACTACTAACATTGCATCCGTACTGCAATTTAGTTGCTGAGAGAAGCAACTGAAAAACATCCAAAATTAACTGAACTTAATTGTGTTCAGCGTAATACAATGAATGTTGGAATCTGATTGCTACTAGTCTCTGACCCTCTAAATCTTCTACGCTTTTGATGACTTCTACACTGTGCCAATTGCACTGCTGCCAACCTTGCTCTGTGTTGATCAGTCTCTGGTCCCAAAGCTACTACATCTGGCCTCCAAACACTCCATTGCATCATCTGACACTAAGTCCATCTCGCTACTACTAAATCTTGGGCTCCTGTAGCAAGGAATTGATCCAAGAGGTGGACTCCTCAAGGATCCTGCCGATATGTAGTCCTTCCGAATACAACTCAATATCACCCCATCTCCCCACTGGAGATTCGTGGGCACTCATGACAAACTTATCCTCATCAATCTTTGTTGAAGCAGCCTTAGGATCATGTTTCTCATCCTTATCCTTTTTCTTCAAAGGACACTGGGATTTATAGTGGCCCATCTCGCCACAACTAAAACATTTCACCTTTGAAATGCCCTTCTTTCACTTTAGCATCTATTGTACCTTCAATGCTAGAGTTGTGTTCTCCTCCTCCACCTTCATCTTTGTGCCACTCCCACTACTGCCACTGAGGTTGATCTTCACTAGGTTCCTCCTTAACTCCTCCTGTTGAAGAGTCGCCCACATCTCCTCCCATGAAGGTAGTTTTTCTCTGCCCAATATGTTTTGGACGAAAACTTGCCATTCATCTGAGACTCCATTCAGGGCTATCCTCACCATCGCAATTGGCTGAGGAGTGGACCCCACTACAACACGTTGTTCTCTAGCGTCCTGAAGACGCTGAAGATAGAGGTTCACCCATTCTCCTTTCTGCATCAAAGTTCGTTGCAAATTCTTCTCTAAATACATCTTTCGTTGTTTAGAAGAGCCTTCATATAAAGAAGACAAGGCTTCCCACATCTCTCTGGTTGTATCCTTGCCCTACTAGTGTGAGACCACATGATCTCGAACTCGATCGAGAATGAGCCTCTTTTCCTTCCCCTACTCGGCTTTGTACTTCTTCTTTTGATCGTTGTCAGCAAGAACAACTACAACACTATTGGCGTAGGCCTCAAGATCATCTTCCTCCTGAACAACTATGATTTTGGTCTTCCATATGACATAGTTGGAAGCTCCTTCCAACCTGTTCTGATCTCCGGGCCCATGCGATGCCATCATACCCAACTGTCGAACTAACTCCTCTAGTCACTGTTTAGCACAGCTTAGCTGCTCAGCAAGTGAGAAATTTGAGCTTTCTGGTGGAACGTTCTCTAAGGAGAAAACTCCCCTTCTATGTGTCTTCGTTCTTTTCCAGTGTTCCACGGGGACGCGTCCCCCAAGGTAGGGTGCGCGCACCCCTCGCACCCCATGCACCCGGGATGGGGAGTCTCTTGGGGGTGCGTTTCCCCAGGCACCCTTTTTGGGGAGTCTCGGGGAGACGCAAGGGGGTGCATTTCCCCAGTGTGGGAGTCTAGACTCCCCAAGACTCCCCAAAAAGGGTGCTTCTGGGCGTCCCCCTTCAGTGTGGGAGTCTAGACTCCCCAAAAAGGGTGCGCCTGGGCGTCCCCCTTTAAATTTGTTTAATAAGACTTAAAAATTAAAAATCAAAAATTCAAAAATCAAAACCATTAATTTTTTTTTTTAAACTAAAATTAAAACTAAATAGCTAAAACTTAAAAGTCTAAAAAAAAATTAAAATTAAAACTAAATAACTAAAACTTAAATAAAAGCTCATTTCATTTCAACCCAAAGTCATTTCCATTTCCACGCAGAGGCATTGAATGATGAATGATATCGATCAATGTATTTGAATATTTTATTATTGATTTTTATTTTTGTTTTTCGAATCTCATGGTATGTATGAATAATAATTAATTCAATAATGAGACTTGTCACTTGAGTATGTCATATGAATGATGTATGTATCAAAATGAATGATGAGGATGGATCAATGATCAAATTTCAATTGTCTATTTAATATTTTTATGCTTTCATTATTGAACAATGAACAATGAATATGAACTTG
>APFE031436050.1:11638-29326 GCA_000404065.3 Pinus taeda
TACCTCGACGACTCCCTGCACCCCCGAAATTTCCCTAAAATTTGAGGGTACTCCCACACGTCCCCCCTGTGTGTCTCCCCGCACCCGGGCCTCCCCGCACCGAAGTCTTGGTGGAACATTGTTCTTTTCCAGCAGATTTCTACCTCGACAGAAAATACGCCCTTCAAGCACTGCGCTGAGGCTTTGCATCACTCCCTCTACCTCTGCAAACTCCTGAACTGGAAATCGTACCTCTCTGTCATCTAACTGAGAGAGAGATTTCCTCAAATCTGCTTCCCGACAAGGATTGCGCAATCCCTTCAAGGGGATTTGAATTGCAGCAAGTGCAGCGTTCAGCCTCACTTCTCAGCACTAGATCTGCTCTTCCTATTTCAAAATCAATCCTCTGATACGATGTGAAAATTCCTACTCTAAAGGAACCCCTACTGCAGCAAATCTGAATGTACTTCACCTACTTGATTTTTAATATACATTAACCAAGTTATTCTTCTGAATACTGAAGCAAATTACTTTTGTAGCCTACACTAATTAAATATTTGATCTCATGAAACAGAAAACAAAGCAAAGAACAAGATACATCGGACACACTTATTTTTGGACACAATAGTCCTCGGAAAAACCCAATGTGGGAAAACCGATGCAACAGTTCTGAAGGTTTATTATTATGCAGGAGAAATATTCGAATACAACTCTAGGATGCTCATTTAGAAATCCTTTACAGAGAAAATACTAGCAGAAAATCTAAGTGAGTTTTACCTCACTTCACCTAGCAAAGTTCCAGCTGATCTGGCTTAAGACTGGCTAACCCCGACTATTTCTACGTTGGCTCTGCGTCATTCCTGTGTCACCTTCTTTGCCCTCTGCATCAGCTCTCTCGGCAGTTCTGACAGTTCCCAGTAGTTCCAATAGTTCCCATCAATTCTGGCTGTTTCGGCAGTTCTGGATTCTGCATGACAAGCAGCTTTTCTACATCAGCTCTCCCAGCTACTACGCCGCCTCCGTGTCATCTCTCGCAGTTCCTGCTGTTCCGGAAATTCCGGCTTCTATGTGTCAGACAACTTTTCTGTGTTAGCTCTCCTGGCTACTGCGCTGCCTCTCTGCAAGCTCTCCCTGCCTCTCTTGTCAGTATTCTCTGTAAAGACTTTTTGGATTCTCTCTGCCCCTCAGCTACAAGATCTCCCCAATCAATTTTCCTCCTGAAAACTTCTCACCTCAAAAAATCGATTTCCTCAATCTCTTTGTTTGTGTCTCCAAATGAACCCCAAGCCTCCATTTTATATAGTTAAGTCTTCAACGACTGAGTTAAGTCTCTGATCAACAACTAAGATTAAAACATGACTTGATCCACCTTCTAGACCATTCTCACCCATATTTTGAATAATACCCATTAATATTTTAATTTCCCTAAGTTTAGACTTAGGAACTCCATTAAAAATATTAATTATTTTAATAAAATATAATCCAGGTGGAATTTCACCAAACGGTTTATGGGTTCTTTAGAAATCATGTTCCTTAGCCTCTCCACCAGTTTTCAAAGCTTGATCACTTCCGATGCTACCAAAAAGTAACAATGCAATGCCTTAGAGGCTGACACGAGCCGAGGCAAGGGCAGCATAGAAGTAGTCGAGGACTCGTTGGTTCAGCGACCGGATCAGCTAGGACTTATACTATAGAGTGAGGTAATCTCACTAATTTCTTCTTCCAAGTGATATTCTCTATACTGGATTGCCAGCAAGGCATCCCGAGGTTGTATTCAGCAATAACTTCTGCTTAATAATAAAAACCCTCAGATTTGCTGCACCAGTTTTCCCGCATTGGGTTTTTTCGGGGATGTTTGTCGAAAAACCACTGTGTCATATTTGTTGTACCTTTCTCTTGTTCAGTTTCTTGTTTCAGCAGAGTATTTTAAATGGTGTAGGTTGCAATGTATGTATTTCAATGTTTGCATAGAAAACTACAAATAACTTGTTGATGTAAATCTACCAAGCAGAAGAAATATCATCAGTTGTTGCAGTAAAGATTCTGGTTTAAGGAATTTTCACATGGTATCAGAGCAATGCAGGTGAGACAAGAAGAACAGTGCCAAAGAACCTAGCACCGAGTAGAAAACGAGATCGAAATAGTTGCAGGAGGCAGCAGTTCGAATCCCCAGAGGGATTGTGCAACCTAAGCCAGGAGGGTTGAATATTACAGGAAAGTCTCTCTCTGAGTAAGTCGACAGAGAGGGAGGGTTTCAAGATCGAAATCTTGTCATGGCAAAGGGAGCAACGTTGATCCTCAGCGTGAGGAAAAGCTGGAAGGACACAATTTTTTGATAGGCAGATTATTGGGCTGAAAGACGTCAGAAGAGAGAGGAGAAGCAAAGTGAGGGAATTTTTCCTCAATAGACTTCCCCCACGGAGAGTTGCCTTTCTTATATAGATTTCGTGGAGCACTTCTCCCTCCAATTTTACCTCCATCGTGGGCCCTCACTTAACCACCTTCATGCAAAACTTAACCACCTCCATGCAAACCAAACTAGGGAGTGTGTATTTCCCTAGTGTAGGTAGCCCCCATGCATAATTTAGCCACAACAAAATAATTTCTCCTAAGTCTAATCTCCTAATAAAAATTGAATGGGCCCCACTATCTCCAAAATTAGCCCCCAAAATGCAATAATTAGTCTTGTTCCAAATTAATTTAGGAAGGGACGTGTGATTCCTCCCCTCCCAAATGTTGTTGGTCCCCCAGCAACTTCAGTGCTGAATGCTCAAGTATGTGATCGCCCTCCCAAGTAGCATCCTCATCCGGTAAGCTCCTGCAATGCACCAAAAATTGCTTGTCCTCAAGCAGTGCCTGAACAAGCGCCCTCTCTGACTGTTGATCCTCACTGATGCTGCAAACTTCACCAAGGTCCCAAATATGCCATTGGATCGTCCCTGATCATTGTACTATCCTATAGTGAAGGAGCCTCTCAATACCAGGATCCCAAGCCAAGCTGATCAACGTGGAGCATCCCTTGCTCCACTCGCTATCTTGTCTGGTATAAATATCACAAGTCCCCCACGTCATCGGTGACTCACTAAAGCCTAAAGGAAGATCTGAGTGACCTCCCCCTATAGCAACCATCTCACCCCTAATGGCCGCTAAGCTGTCTAGTACTATGATGCGTAGGTCCCATGCTAGCCTCAAAAGGGTGCCACCATGTTGCCACTGCGCCACTCTAGATCTAACAGATTTCCCATCGTGCGCACATTGTATCCTCCTCTCCTGGAATCCGAAGGTGGAATACTACTAGAGGCGAGACACATCTTGCCAAGACATCCCTGTTAGAAAATTATATACTACACAAGCAATGGAACACATAAAATATATTGCAGAAATATAAACACATAAAACAAGAAAGACACAAATATACGTGGTTCACCCAATTTGGGCGACATCCACAGAGAAACATCCAGTCCTTCCTTTTATATTATCCAGCAAACTGAAGAGATACAACCTACAACAGATATGTTGTAATTCCCTCTTCGCCCTCACACAATCTCCTCTCTCTTTCTCACTCAGAATACAGATCTACATAGACATAATACAAATCCCTCATATATATCGAGGGGTTGCCTTCTAGGGCAAAAAACCCTAAATTAAACATAACTTCTACCGTCATATCTCCGCTTAATGAACGGCCTAGATTGACTATGAAATTACAACATTTTATAAGGCAATTTTACATCTATTTTTAGCTTTGGGGGCGCTGCCCCCGATCCCCCGCCAGGGGGGCTTCCAAAGATCGCAACCAGCCCCCCTGGAACCCCCTTGCAACACAAATATTATGGGTGGCGTTGCCACCACATTACGAACTGGGGTCCAATGCAGTGATAGTTGATACCTCAGAATAAAGAAGATAATCAGGCTCCACGCCCAACGATCTCCATGACGCCAAAGCCTACCCATCCAAATCTAACTCTGAACCTATGCAACAACAGTGAAAACATGCCTCACCAGCCAATGAAGGCCTCTGTGTACCCATGCGCCAACCCAAAAGTGAACTAGGTCACTCTCTGCCATGGCTCAGCTCATCTTGAAACAAAGTGATCTATCAACCAACTGGATCCCCAAATCCCATAGACAGACCTGTTGCGACATAGCTCTGGCAGTTGTTGGAATCCATCCATGCCCCATCACTAGTCCATGCGTGCAATCAATATATATATGCTCCATATATCACGAACTAATCTTATGCATGCTAAACTACCCCATGTTTGCCACTGTGTAGTACTAATGACAACTGGAAACCGCATGTGCCAAATAGCTAACCCCTGAATGCAGCCAACAGATGGGTTTTTGATACTCACAATCGACTCAATGTATGTGAATCCATCCTGCTCCTGCCAACCATCAACACTAAGTCTACCATCCACCCTCTCGGTAATGTACCAATACAATGTCTGGACCCTCGACACCCACTGGAAAACTGCCTCAATCATACACGGTATCCCCTGCTCATGCAGGATCTCGACATGCCCTGTGGAAATAGTGGCACATGTCTTCATATGAAACAAAGTATCATACTTGATTAGGTATATAGCTATATCGTAAACACAAGAAACTGTGATAGATTAGGCTTGACCAACTCCCTCGGTGATGAACAATATGCCACCCCTGCAAAAGATCACCTCATCTCCCAACCTGTGGCTGTCAACTCGCACACCGACCCTACTCCTCCACTGGAGAATACCTATCGTGCCCCTAAGGCACTAAATCTCATAGCGTCGTCTCAGGAAAATATCCCAAGTCCTATTATCCACACTGTGGGTTTGGATCGAACACAAGGCTCCCCTCAACTGCATGTGGTGCCAACGAGTGGAAGATGTGTGGGTTCCAATGGGTAAGATCAAGAACTCGCATGGATGCTCCCACCACGTCCCGTGGCCGACCCGCTCTCCCAACCTGGGTATGTCCACCCCAATGTCCTCATCAAGGAATCTCCCTGCTAGAAGCACTCCCTCAGTATGTAGTGCAACCTCGCACACTACTGCATATAACCATGTATCCTCGTGGCATACAACTGCACCCAATCACACATCTCTGTGCATCGCTCAACGTTGTTACATGCTACTACATCATCCCAGATCAACTGGTATCCCTTGTGTATTAATGTATTCATCACTCTATGAGGTAATGTACTAATATGTGAACCGCTCCTCCTACACCATGATGCACACCTCTATGCTCCCTCGCATACTGTTGTGCACCGCTGCATACCCCTATACACCCCTGGATATCAAGGTCTAAGACTGAGTCCATAGGCAACATCTGACATCCTCTTAGGATCACCATCTCTACTACCACTCTGCTGGTAGGCCCTCCATGATGTGAGCTATAACTCCTCATCTGCCCAGATAGACCTAAGCGGCCTAACTCCTCACAAGCTAATGGGAGTGATACTATTGTGCCTAGCCTCAGTAGCTCCTACGTCCCATATGCCAATAAGAGAGCACTATCTCCATACAATGCCCTATCTGATAGCCTGCTAATGCCACCTTCCCTCCTACCATCTCCTGCCAAAGTAAGCTAATTACCCTATGACTCCACGCACAGTCAATATGCCAAGACAACTCATGAAATCTGTTTGCTTCCTTGTCAAACCATCATGTCACTATTGCTAACTGAGGCTCTGATGGAGATTTGAAAATGTATATGCGCTCACACGTCAAATCCATCACATAGCTACTACCATCACCTAATAGCTCTATGATGTTGTTCTAGCGGCTACAACCACCCTCCAAAATTTTGCCTTAACTTCGTTTTGGAGCCTCCCTACCAAACTTTCACAACAGCATGTCTTGCTTCGTCAGGTACACAAGCTTCAGTGATTTTCTTGGAGAGAGACAGCTTGTCGACCAAATCTTGATGCATTTCCCTCACAGGTTGTTCATCTGGACTTGGTCCAGCAGCATGTTGAGCAGCTCCTTCAAGAATTTGCATAAATCTGGAAGGCAACCAGCGTTCCCTCCAGAAATTGCGCAATCTTGACTGACAACCTGTTGGGCCCTAGAATTGCGCAATTTTGCTTAGCAAGCTTCACTTAGAAAATTGCGCAATCCTTCCCAGTTGGGCTTCTCAGCCCATAATTTGCGCAAATTTGGGCAACAGTCAGCTACTCTGCCCAGAAATTGCGCAAATATTCTGAGCAGCCAACCCAGCTCCCAACCTGAAATACGCATTTTTTTCCAGGATTTGAGCAGCCTCTTGCATGTGTAGCTAAGTTGACTGGCTCCCTCCAGGACCGAGCAAAACAGACTTGCATGCATGGGCTACCTCTCCCAAGGCAGCATGCAAAGACATCACTTAGAAAATTGCGCAATCCTTCCCAGTTGGGCTTCTCAGCCCATAATTTGCGCAAATTTGGGCAACAGTCAGCTACTCTGCCCAGAAATTGCGCAAATATTCTGAGCAGCCAACCCAGCTCCCAACCTGAAATACGCATTTTTTTCCAGGATTTGAGCAGCCTCTTGCATGTGTAGCTAAGTTGACTGGTTCCCTCCAGGACCGAGCAAAACAGACTTGCATGCATGGGCTACCTCTCCCAAGGCAGCATGCAAAGACATCCCTTGTTTCAAGGATCTATTTTTGGCAGTTGGAGGTTACATGGAAGCATCATTTCAAAAACCTACCACCAAGTGTCGCTTACCCTAGATTTGTGGCATGCGTGTCGCAACCTCGATTTTATTGAAACTCATGAACCGAATGCTACAAAGCTCATTCCTCACATCAACTTTGCAGCTCTGACATCCCACATTGCATCTAGGAGTTGTTGGCACATTCAGCTCAGCTATTTTGGGGTAAGCCCGCTTTCCATGTCTTGTGTTGCATTTATGGCGCTTTTTGTGTTTCGCTTCGTATGAACGTTGTCTGCTTGATTTCAGTGAGCGCTTGCTGTCGTTTTGATACATACTAGCTTGTACTAGCACCGTTCCAATTTTCATTAACATCTCACTGTTGTCGCATGCATGAAACTGTTTTTCACGAATGGTCGTCAATTCGGCGACTCGCCTCACCCACATGCATGTTGTTCCGTTTTTTGAATCTGTCATTCACCATTTGCTTGCATGATCATTTACTTATGCTTACACTCAGTATCGCCATGCATTCGCATTCACATTCGCTTTCAGTTGCCCGTCGACGAATCTGGGCAACCTTGGCCCAAACTCTACCTCACCAAGACAGCATTGCACAATCCTGAGAGGGAAGGCTCTGTCTTCCTCTCAGGAAATGCGCATTTCTACCTAGTGAGTGTCCTCTAGTCTTCCATTCCGCAATTCTGAGGGGCAGTGACTACTGGCCCAGAAAATTGCGCAATGCAGTTACTGAGCCTGCAACCATTGCTAGTTGAGATTGTGCATTGCGCAATTCCAATAATCCGCAGCTAGACTGGATTGTGCATTGTGCAGTTCTAGCAGTCAGTCAGCCTCCTGACAGCCCAGACTGTGCCTTGTACAGTTTTGGCAATCAGTCTCCCGACCTCCCAGCCCAAATTGCGCAACCTTCATGATCAATCACACAGGTATGTTGCAAGTCAGTTCTCAGGTGGTTTCCATGTCTCCAGGCATCGCAGGTGTTCATATGCCTCTCAGCAGTACATCTACAATTGTTTCCCAGAGAGCAGAGTCAAAGACACCATTCAAAGCACACTTGGGGATGCAGTCGATCAAGTGTCTATGGACTTGCCTACCCACGAAGACATCAAGTTGTTCATAGACAAGGACATCAAGATATGACAGCAGCATCATCACTGCAAGCAGCATCATGAACAGCAGCTGAAGGCAGCATACCGAATGCAATGAATGCAAGAGGAAGGTTGTTGACAACACAGAGGCAGAACAAAGTTGCAAACTCAAGCAGATCCACTTGTGATGAAAGCAACTTTGGAGGCTCAGGCCATGAGGTGACGACGTGACATGAAGATCGCGCGAAGACAGAGAATGGAATGGAGAAAGAGTTGCATGTGCTGAAGTAGCAACTTAAGGAAGAACAAGAGCTGCATAGATGAGAGAACGAGTTGCAGCAGGAACAAGTACAATAGCGGGTGCAACATGCACTCACGGATGAAACTGCGCCCATGCAAGTTAAAGATCCATCCCAACAGCTAGCATGGAGCAGACATGGTGAGCAGTGTTGTTGATCGCATGCAAGGGAATTCAACAACATGCATGTGATTGCGCGCACACATGCAATCCCATCCATTCAGCGCACTCACCAAGGCAAAGACAAGAAGCAAGTTCCATTGGAGCTAAACGTGTACTTCAACAAGTTGATGCGCATGACCACCAACACACACTTGAAGATCAGCACAAACATTATGCATCAATGTGTTGTCGGTTCAGCCACACCCATGAAGACCATGTGCATGCTATTTGACGAGTTGGATGAAGCAGCCATACCAATGCACCAGATGCAACGAAGGCAAGAATTCACTTCAGCAAGATGTCACCATGGAGCACATGCACACCATCACGGACGACCAAGCTTGGCATCAGCTCACCACCTTCACCATCACAACCATGTCAAAGAGTTGGTCTCACGACAACGGACCGAGTGTCAATGATGTCTTGCATGGCTTCCTCAAGCCATTTTGTCTCACATGAGCACGTGCATTGTAATGTAACGTCATGTCAAGTGTAAGTCAAGTGTCGATAGTTGGATGTAATAGTCATACAGTAGATGAAGAGTCATGAGGATAGATGAACTGGCACAAAGGGGAATGTCAAGGGTCACCCCACCCTTTGCTATAAATAGAACCTCATAACTCATTGTAAAAGCTTTTGGTCAGCCAAGTTTCCGACAAAACTATCTTAGAGAGAGCTTGGACAATATTATAACGAGCCTTGGCTTCTCCACTGCGCAAAGCTAGTACATCTCTTTGGAAGACCAGGTAGTTGTGGCTGTAACGTTCCACTATTGGAACTAGTGGTTGGACATGGATGTATTGTATGACTAGAACTTACACTTCTTAATATAAGAAGAGCCAGCATGTTTCATGCATATGTTGTATTGTGTTATATGCTATCTGTTTTACTCTAAATGATATATGTATTGTTTGCTTCCGCACGCATGTATAAACTATTCTGTATAAGTATGTATGAATCTTTTTAAAATGTGTTGTTGGTTTAACCATCACTTTTGGATTGCTCGATAACTTGCCTTCCATGTTGTGATGCATCTTTGCTCATGTGTTCCCTTTCAAGCTGTGTAATATTACAGGTTTCCAAGGGGCGCACTCATCTCAACCCCCTTGTGTTAGAACCTCTCATGCACCTTCCTTGACTCACTGCAACTGTCACGGCCTTGCTACCAACAGAGTCATCTTACTTGCCTCTGTGCGAAATCGTGGTCAAGGCATTACCATACGACCCACTGCTGGGACTCCATACACCAAACATTCTAAGGTCTAATTGGGACTTCTTACCAGGGATATCCCCTTACATGTTAGTGGGTCCAACACCATCAACAGATGTGATGGGAAATCCCACCTGCATCCCACAAACAACCTGGCCCTCTAGGCCCTTTAGTAATTCTCTGCCTCTGTTGAACTGTGCCCATGGATGTATCCAACCACCTAGCCTAGTCCATTGGGTACTAGCTCAATACCTCCCACCATCCAATCCCAAAGGAGGGATCGAATGTACAATCCCCTGTGGAAGGAACAAGCCTTGCAAGGTGATGAAATGTCATACTCAGCGCATGTCGCTCAGTCCTGCTAACTTGGCCACCCCCTCGGGTATGTCTAGACAACTCTGCCTCCCTCAACCCAATGCGTAAGGGTGGGATAATAACGTTGTAGATCCCATCAATGTGCCTCTGAAGCGAACTATGCTGAAAACTCGAAGCGTGGCCTCTCTATTGCCCCTCATCAATCGCTAGCCCAAAGGATGGCTGCACATCCTCCTCCATCATGGACTCAACATGAGCCTCCAACTGCTCCTCCATAGACAACCCAACACGCAAGACATGCTCACCAGTCAGTTGTAGGTGATTGTCGTCCGACAACTCTGTCATGGACCTAGAGGCCTTTGTACTTATCGACTCCTCAACAATGGTGGAGCTGTCTTCCGACACCTTATCAACCTGTGGTGCGTTGCTATCACCTAAGAACTCGGTCACAACCCCGAACAGCTCGTCAATGGATACCTCAACAATGGATGACACCTCAACAATGGATGTATGCTCAACTATCTCCTTGCCAACCATGGCTCCTTCAACTACTCTTTCATCTTCTTCCTTAGTACTCCTCATCATCTCTGCAAAATCCCACTACAAAATCCCACTGAATCTCCATTGGTTTGTGCATGCACCTTCATTCACGGAATTCCCAAAAAGAGAGGGACGCCTGAATGCCATGACCTAGTGATTGGTATGCCCTCCAATTTGCTCCCAATGACTCCACATCAGTTGCAATCATGTTTAGATTCCCAATTGTGGAATGAATCAACTTCTCCCCCACATCAACCATCATTTTTTGCAACCTAATCACCTCATTCAAGGTTACCGTCATGTTGTTTGATTCTAATATTTCCCACCGGTGAGCCAAGATTATAGCTCTGATACCACTATAATGTTCCCAACTTAAATAAATAGTGATATGCAAAACAAAATCGATTTGTGACATAGGAAATTAAAACAATCAGCGAATGCTCATTAAAACTCCAAAAGTGATAGCCAGTTAAGCCATTTTATTAATGAAATGGAGTAAGTACAATAACATGGAGAAATGCACCTGGGATTGCCTAAAGGGAAAGCTTAACAGGATCCAGGTGATAAAACAATAATCTCGAAGTTGGAAATGACTGCTCTAATGCTCTACGTTGTCCCAAGAAACTACACTGTTGGCTGGAAAGGAACTGCAAGAAACCCCATCTCCAGTGCTCAGAAAATGCTGAAACTTTACATCCAGGATCCTTGTAAAAAACCCAAAAAAACCTAGAAAGGGTTTTTCCTGTATCTAAGCCAAAGTCAAATCCATAAAATGGTGCAAGTTCCCCAGCTGCTAACAATTTGCCCTATTATAAGAATGAAGATTTCATACCTGAATATCACCCGAAAATTCTGAAATTTTAACAAAATAATCCTCTCACAAAACCCAGAAAAACCCAGAAATGGTTTGGCCGGATTTTGACCTTCTGAAATCAACCCCCAAAAGCCCTATGCCCTCCAAAACTGCTGAAGCACACTGTCTTCCAATACACCAGCAAATCCTCCTCAAACACTCTGGAAAAGTAGAAATCACCTGCACTAATGATTTCCTTATCTCTCTCGACAAGGATTAGCCTCAATGGCTGAGTATCCACCTCCAACACATAAGCATAAAATGTTGCCTCTGCTCTAGTCCAGGAAGTGCGAAAGTCACATTGAATGGGAGCACTCTACACCAGCTCCAAAACTCTACAAAATGTCAACAAAACTCCTGTGCCTCCTCTTTGGAAATTCTCTCGACCAAAACTCCTCCACAAGATGCCACAAACAAACTCGGCCTCCCTCAACTACGTCCTCCAAAAATAAGCACCACTTGGAGATGGATGCAACTGCTGGAAACCACAATGAAATCCTCCTATGGAAGAATGAAAATAAACCTTTCTAGGGTGGCACTCGAAGTCCCTCGAAGAACGGGTGAGCTCTTCACTTGAAGAACTCTTGCTAAACAACTAGTGACTCAGCTAAGCAACTCGAGCAACCAAAGAGAAATTCGATATGCCAAAGATGAATGAAATGAGGAATTCAATATGCCAATGATGAATGAAATGAGAAGAGATGCCTTCTTTATATAGATTTTGTGGAACACTTTACCCTTCAATTTTACCTCCATCGTGGCCCCTCACTTAACCACCACCATGCAAAACTTAACCACCTCCATGCAAACAGAACTCGGGAGTGCGTATTTACCTAGTGTGGGTGGCCCCCATGTGTAATTTAACCACAACAAAATAACTTCTCCTAAATCTAATCTCCTAATAAAAATCGAATGGGCCCCACTATCTCCAAAATTGCCCCCCATAATGCAATAATTAGTCTTGTTCCAAATTAATTTAGGAAGGGACGTGATGCAACATCTTCCCTTAGCTTATAAAATAGAGGACCCCTTCTCTTGGCTTATAAAAGAGAGGGCCCAACACATGTCTAAGATTGAGTCTGTGATTTTTTTGTTTTGCTATGACAAACGCTGTAATTTCTTAGTAATGTAGATCTCATGTGATTTTTGTTTTAAGTATGATCCTCTTGTCCCAGTTTCAAGATCGGAAGATTCTTGAAGATTTTATGCAGAAAAGACACTACCTTTCCATTGCTTTGGATTAGTTCATATAATGAAGTATTTGCACTCCTGAATATTTCTTTATATAATTTTAGTATATGATATATATTAATCTACGGTTATGACAAGAACAATCAAAAGCTCTAAGTTTAAGGACTTATAGGATCAATCATCTAAGTGCAGATCTGAACTATGATGTCAAAAATTGACATGCTATTGTAGCTTTGCATCTGAAATCTTCCAGTGGATGGCAATGTCCTTTGTAAGAGATGATTCTGGGAAGATTTCCAATGTCCTTTGTAAGAGATGATTCTGGGAAGATTTCCATGGCCATGATGCCCTCACTCCAGTGATTGAAGTAGATCCAGGATCAGGGGAGAGTACTCTATGCAATAGGATGTCAGCTAGCCTCAATTAGCCTTAACATTATTGACAAAGTGCTTGCTACTAGATGTTACTAGATTGCATTGTACTTTTAACCATCATGGTTAGGGATCTTCTTTTAGTGTATGCCCCTTAACATAATTGACAAAGTGCTTGCTACTAGATGTTACTAGATTGCATTATACTTTTAACCATCATGGTTAGGGATCTTCTTTTAGTGTATGCCCCTTAACATAATTGACAAAGTGCTTGTTACTAGATGTTACTAGATTACATTGTACTTTTAACCATCATGGTTAGGGTTCTTCTTTTAGTGTATGCCCCCAATTACTTGTGGGCATGATCGCAATTGTGAGACTGAATAACGCAGTCCCTTCTTTTAATGCATGCCCCCTAATTATTTGTGGGCATGATCGTAATTGTGAGACTAAATAACGCAGTCCCTCTCTAATGTAGAGTGGGTTATTGGAGAAGACTTTAACTCTCTAATGTAGAGTGGGTTATTGGAGAAGACTTTAACGTGGTTAAAACTTAAAAGGAAATGGGATTGGAGTGGGTGGCTAGCTAGCCACTTTGAGTGGCATGAAAAAAAAAAACTATTAAATTATTCCACAATATTGCCTGCGATGCTCAACCAAAAACACAGTTTTTAAAACCTTTACCTCGCTTTCACTCTCCCACAATGTTGTTCTTTCCAACTGGATCCTACAGTCTGCCACCTCTAAAGCTCTTAAGTTAATTATTGACAAAAACACAGTTTTTAAAACCTTTACCTCGCTTTCACTCTCCCACAATGTTGTTCTTTCCAACTGGATCCTACAGTCTGCCACCTCTAAAGCTCTTAAGTTAATTATTGAAATCTAGGAAGGCGAGGGAGTATGATCAGCTATCACAATAGAGAAATCGAAGATCTAACTATCTAAGTAGTTTAGATATACTTCCCAAACAATCTCTTTCATCCCCTTTCATCCCTTGGCACCTGCACCCCACACGTATTGACAAAACATTGCTGAGATCCACAGGTTGTTCCAACTATTGGCGAAATCCTTCTGGAATAATGTTTATTCCAAGCACCCAAATTGTTATCTAAAAATCGTCACAAACAAGATCGACATACTTGCTAAGTTTAATAACTATGACTTGGAAGACATAATCCTCCAAAGCTCTGCCCAGTCTCTGATGCCTCCATTTTTATATTTCTTATTTTTAAATTCTTTTATTGTTGACCTCTATATGACACTTGCTTTGAGATCCCTCCCAGCCACGTCCATCCGATATTCTTATGGCCTTATCATTGTCTTCTCCTCCATGTGAAAATTGGCAATGTTTAAGAATATATCTCTTATGTGTGCAGTGATTCCAAATTGAAATAAAATGCAGATTATAACCTGTCCCTATCAGTATCATCATCTAATAGCATGTTGTTACTACCTTTCATTAGTTATTTTGGTCCTAAGCCACCTCAGAGCCTGATTATAGCGTGTTCTTACTACATTTCATTAGTTATTCTGGCCCTAAGCCACCTCAACACTCGCCTATTTTGCAACAGAGATAACCTATAAACTATTTTGTTGTGTACCGATGCCATTTGACTTTTGAAGGACGCTGATACTTAAATCTGAATATATGTGTTCAAAAATTACATTTTACTAGCTTAAGTTGTTTTTATTTCCTCTTTTGAAATTAGACTTGGTTGTACTGATTAACGAAATATTCCAACCAATATTAAAGGCAAAGAGATAGTGCACAGGAAGGGTCATTCGAAAGATGGTAACCTCCTAAGTACATTTTGTAAGGTGGTAATTGAGAGAGAAATACTAAGATATGATCTACAAATGACCTTCAACAAGGTATAGACAAATGCAATTGCCAAATAAGATTGGCAAAATTTTCCAACCAATATTAAAGGCAAAGAGATAGTGCACAAGAAGGGTCATTCGAAAGATGGTAACCTCCTAAGTACATTTGGCAAGGTGGTAATTGAGAGGCGGGATAAATACTAAGATATGATCTACAAATGACCTTCAACAAGGTATAGACAAATGCAATTGTCAAATAAGATTGGCAAAATCACACTATAAACGTGTAGAGATTCCCTTTCAAAGCTTTTGTCCACAACATGCATGGACTCAAAGCTTTTGTCCAAAAAATATTGTTTACTCCTTACTACTATTAGGAGTTATGAAGTTCTTGAGGCGATGCTTTGTTTATCACAAAGTGAGATTACACAAAGTGCAAAGCTTCCCTTTCAACACCAATGTGCATGGACTCAAAGCTTTTGTCCAACATCCATGGACTTAAAGCTTTTGTCCAACAAATATTGTTTACTCCTTACTATATTGTTTACTCCTTACTACTATTAGGAGTTATAAAGTTCTTGAGGCAATGCTTTGTTTATCACAAAGTGAGACTACACAAAGTATTGCATTGTACATTATTGTTTACTCCTTACTACTATTAGGAGATATAAAGTTCTTGAGGCAATGCTTTGTTTATCACAAAGTGAGACTACACAAAGTATTGCATTATAAATGTACAAAGCTTCCCTTTCAACTAATGTGCATGGACTCAAAGCTTTTTTCCCTTTCAACTAATGTGCATGGACTCAAAGCTTTTTTCCAACAAATATTGTTACTCCTTATTACTATTAGGACTGATAAAGTTCTTGAGGCAATGCTTTGTTTACCACAAAGTGAGACTACACAAAGTATTGCATTATAAATGTACAAAGCTTCCCTTTCAACTAATGTGCATGGACTCAAAGCTTTTTTCCAACAAATATTGTTACTCCTTATTACTATTAGGGCTGATAAATTTCTTGAGGCAATGCTTTGTTTACCACAAAGTGAAACTAGACAAAGTATTGTGTTAGTGGGTGTTTTATGATTTAATATTGTTGGTTCTACTATCTGTACATTCTATAAAAAGTGTTAGAATACCATTACCATTACCAAGTGTGAGAATACCATTACCAAAAGTGTAGAGAAGGGCATTGTTACAACATAATCATAATGCGCAATGGTGAGACTGGATGACGTGTTCACTTCATGCATTCATCCTCCTGGTGAGGAATACAAAATTAGTAGGAACTTGCTATGGATCAATTCCTACTATGATGCTTTGAATCTCCAGCCAAGAATCTTCCCTGGGTTGAAAAATGCAGTCGAGCTTATTTCACATATGTTGTGAGTTACGCTAATTCTGCGTATAAAAGGAATTAAAGGCATTGCATGGAATCTGTTTTGTTAATAAGCTTTCAGATCTCTTCTTATGAAAGCTAGAGATATCAAAATGCTGCTGCTTTCAAGGATGGGCCATAGCATAAAACAGGCTTGAAATCTATAGTTCACATTTTAAAACATTATGAGTTGGAATCTCATATCTTATATAGAAATCTGGATCATCTCTAATGATCCATAGAGAATGGGCCTATGGCCTATCCATGCCATCAACATAGATTCTTGTTGCGGAATATAAAGCACTATGTCCTCTGCATTCCATATTAGATGTACTACTCTAAATGTGCTTCCCCATGTTCTATTCACTGGTGTTATATTCACTAACGTTAGAAGCCTCTCCATGACCTCTCATTGTATGATTTGCTACAACCAACACTGTGAACATAAATGTCCCCCCATTAATCCCAATATTGGAAGAAGACACCCTGCCATGGATTTGAAATCTAACCAACAACTTGCATTGCGTTTTTTTTTTTAATTTCAAAGCAACAACATCTCTCAGGAATTGATTACCAATGAAAGGTTGATGAATAAGGTTCAGGCCAGAATGTAAATACCTCAAGGCAATGCTTTGTGGGAAGGCCCATCTCCCAATCACTGAAACCAGTGATATGACTTCCGAACATAGGAACCATTGTACACCACATATCACTACTCTATCTCACAATCGACCATTATACACCACAGATTACTGAACCACAGGAAATGAACACCAAAATAAATGGACTGTTGTAGGTGAAATTTGAATGACGCACAACATTCTAATGTTTGTGGGACACCATCTATTAGATTACAGAGGGCAGAAAGTTAATAGCCATATGGACTTATCATACACAACAACTATCTAAACGATGAACAGACCACCTATTCGATTACAGAGGGAAGAAAGTTAATAGCCATATGGACTTATCATACACAACAACTATCTAAAGTTAATAGCTATTGGACTTATCATACACAACAACTATCTAAACGATGAACAGAGAAATGAAATCAACCCAATTTGGGAAAACCAGCATCAAATGGCAATGCTCACTCTACTATTATCAGCACTTGCAGAGACTTACAAATTATCATGCCCTATAAGCCATTAACAGTCTGCTCTACAGCAAAAGACAGAGTCTCTGCCAAAATTTGCAAAAGGAATCCTCTTCCTCCTGTTACTGGCATTTTCTAGATAAATTGGAGCATTTCCTATTGGAAGTGAGGGGGTCAGACGTGCCTAACACTTCAGCTTCCCGAAACAACAACACTCCCTTTTTTTTTTTGTCTTTCTTATGGCTTGTGAGGTTCCACAATTTGATGGGTGAATAGGCGGCCAAGCGTGTGGCTAGCATTTTGGTCTTTCTCATATACTAATTAATTTTTTTAGAATTGAGTCTTACGCCATGTTTATTTCGGATCACTTAATTAGCTGTGTACTTCAAGTTTTAGTAGATGGCGTTCTATGTTTCAAGGATGATGCATACAAATCTCTATTGTCTCTGTTTAAGGGATGGTGCATACAAATCTCTTTTATCTGTGTTTCAGGGATGGTGCATACAAATCTCTTCTATCTGTGGAAAAGGTGCACCATCTATTGCGAAAAAGTGAAACGGAATATAATTTGCCAAGCAAATACTCTTTTAACAAACTGACTAAGGCCAAGATTCAAGGAATAAAAACAATGGTAAGAGGTAATGCCAAACTCAACTCTAATGTGTGTTTATATTGTGATAAGCTGCAATACATATGTTCCTAATTACCATAAAAGATACTTGATTTGCTTTTATGATCTCT
>APFE031436051.1:0-47551 GCA_000404065.3 Pinus taeda
ACATAAATAAATGAATATATAATTGTACTCACAATTTTTAATTAATAATAAAAGTAACATGTTTAATTAACATTTTTTTTTACATGTATGATAACATTTTTGTTTACATGTATGATATTTTTTTTTACCTACTATGAGATAACATGTTTTTTTCTACACGTTGGGTTGGAAATTGGATTCCTTTGTACCCACCACATATTTTTTTTGACATTTTGGTTTTTATATTTCTCGAAATGTTATGTTTAAAATTTTTCCATTCGAGAATGATATTTTGATAATAAATTAACCCTTCACTAATAAATGTATGATTAAAAAAAATACCCTTCAATAACACAATGATGCTAATTTTTTTTTAACATATTTATCATAGTAACAAAATGACCATAACATACAAATGACTTATTAAATCCTAAATCTTGGTTTGGAATTACATGGAACACTCACAATAAAATCTCCATAACCCCAAGATCAAAATGTTTGTATGTGTTTGTTAGTACAACAACAATATTAATATTACTCCCATCCATATCTTTATCTTTTTATAGACATTTTATTTTTTCAATGGTTTCTTACACAGAATTTGACCAAAACAAAAATCAATAGACTTCTAAACCATATTTTAATTTCAAACCAACTCTAGGCACCACTATTGGGAAATATCAATCCATCAAAGGAAGATTCTCATCATCCCCATGGAATGTAACATCTTTGTGGAAAATAATTAAAGAGTGAGAGGTTCATGTCAAGCAGTGGCCTCTACAGATGACAGTTAAGACCCGAGGAAAGGAGATTTAAAAATTCGTTAAGATTGGGGGGAGGTGACATAATATTAGGTTATGAATGATATAAATATCCAATGGAAAGGCCTTTCAAGGACAAGATCGGACAAAGTAAGGTTGTTGGATTTCATTTTCTTCAATTAGGTTTCCATAATAAATATGCTACCTTTTAATAGAACATAATACAACTTCTTTCACCACTTGAACTTGAGGACTCTACATTAAATTGAGTGTGAATCATAGGAAAAACACCTTTAATGACTCACTATGTTTTTTCTCCTTAACACAATCTAACATCTTTAGAGGAGATGCTACACAATCTTTCTACACCTACAAATACATAAAATATTATTAAACAAGCGAACTAAAATAAACACAAAACATAATTATTTATTAAATTAAAACCAAAAAGCAACAATGCATACATGTTTTACCCATTACACATAATGTGGAATGTACATCAACCACCACTATAAGGTTTAACCAGTGAAATTATCACCTCCTCTCCCATAGGATACCAAATGTAAACAATAAAAAAATGTTAAAAAACACCAATATCAAAGCCAAACAAAAAAACCAAATTCCACAAAAACATACGAGCAAGAACAAGAACAAAGAAACAACCACTAGCATAGCAAAAACATCGAAAAAAGAAAGAAACATAATAAGAAAAGGAAAGACAAATCAATAATGTACAATGGAATTGAGCTTAACTCAACAACCGACGATTCCTTGCTCTGTAATAATGTTCCTTTCTGCTCTGCTATGTTTAAATAGAGAAGGGATTAGAAGTATACAAAATGGAAGAAGATAAGAAAATGTGAATTTTCAACAATAGATTTAAACATTACATATAATGAACAAAGGTAATCAGTATACACACCTATGATGAACAAAGGATATTTACATACATTAAATCTAGTAGCCTCTTCTCAACAACTCCCATCCTGTGTCCCCCATCACTTGAGGGACTGAGCCACTACATCCTCCTGCTCCCGCTACCACCACGCTTATTCTCTAATGTTTATTGAGAAATGCATGTTGTTTCCTATTTTAGATAAGAAGGTCGGTGATGGTTCCTTTGGCTTCTCTTCAAATGACTTGTCCTTTCTCTATGCTTCTCTCCTGAAAATATTTAGAGTTTTTCGAGCCCATTTCACATTTGGTGGTACCCATGAGGGTTAGAAGATTAAAGGGTCAAATTACCCAACAACTTTCTGATGTGAAGCGTTCAAATTTCCCTTGCACTGTGCACATACCATCTATTAGTTGAGGTGTCAAGGAATCTTGTACAATGTCTATTCACCTAATCTTATAGAGTATTGATGGCCTACTGCATTTCATGGTTGGGACCACCAGGTCTGGCTCTACAACGACAACTAGAGAACTACCATCCCGCCCTCAATCTCCTAGAGGAAATGAACCAACATCACCATGCTCCCACCCCCATTTAGAAAATGTGGTGTTCCACAAAATAAGATTTATGAAAATTTCCATGGGCTTATAGTTCACCTCTTGGAAAACATCTTCATTGACATTTCGTACCTTCACATTTGGAAACCCCATGATCTTCAATTTGATAGCCATGGTGTGCATGAGTTTGCATTCTTCTTCGAGTTTAAGCCCCATCGCTTAGTCTGATGTGAACCAATGAGCCTTTCTCTGGCTCATGTTAGTTTTGGTGGGTCGTGGGGGGGGGGAGGGGGCGGGTGACAATTTACATAGCATATTCAAAACAAATGAAGAAATTTCAACTTTCAGCCCTATCGCTTAGTCTAATGTGCACCAATGAGCTTTTCTCTAGCTCATGTTGGTATTGGTGGGTCACCGGGGGGGGTGACAATTTAGGCAGCAAATTCAAAACAAGTGAAGAAATTTCAACTTTCATCTATTAATATCCATGTCATATTGCTAATTTGCTCCTAACTTCTATTTCAGTAATCTGCATTTAGTTTTGGTGTGATGTTAGTGACTTTGAATTAATGGTGTCATAGATAGATCCATTTTAATTCAAGATCTACCAAGAACCTAGAGGAATCAAATCTCTTTCAAGTGCAAATCTTTCCTCAAGTTTTACACTTGCATTTTGAGAGATTTGAACTAGCATTTTGAGATATTTGAACCACCTCAGTGCTTGGCGATCCAGAGTTAAAATGGGTTTATGCTAATTATAAGCCAATTTTAAACTATGAGTAAATCATAAATCCAAAATTGATTATTGACAAAATTAAATAACAATGAAAAATTAGATAATAAAATTGATTGTTTAAATTATAAACAAATTATAAATTTTTTAACTATAAAATAAACTTTAAAAAAATTTATATCATTTATTATTATTAACAAAATTGGATAAAACACAAATTTTAACTTTTTTAACTATAAGTAAATTTCTAAGAAAATTATATATCTCCCATTAGTTATTAGTAAAATTAAATAAAGCTTATAAGTAAATTTCTAAGACAATCATGTGTCACGTAATTATTACTAAAATTGAATAAAGCTTAAGCATAAGATATTCTACGTTTTTCTCGAAATTTTAAGATAAACCTTATATCTAATTATTCAACCGCTTAAAATAAAGACTTAATAACGTTTTCGGTAAAAACCAGACTGTCAAAACAACGTGTTATGAACTTTAATGCACGTCACAAAAGATTGTCACTTCAATTTTTCAAACATTAAATATGGTAAAATCGCTAGTGACGAGCAAATTTTCCCACTGTGATTAAAAAACAATAGATACAACAATACAAAGCCTTGTTTATATTATCCGACTTTTCCTTCTAGATTTAATGAAAGAGCCAAGTTGTCAGCCTAAAATTGGTCTACTATATATAGGTAGTTGGGAGAGGGAAAATTAGAAGAGATCTGGCTGAGGTAGAAGCTTCCCCAATAAATCCAACCTGACCCAACGTTATGCGTTTAGGAGCATTTTCCTTTTTCAAACTTTCTTGAAATGACATCCATAAAAGCCACGTAAAACCAATGCAATGCCCAATAACCGAAGGTGAGGTAAAACGACATTCGAAGGAGCCGTGTAATGACCTGCAGTTCATGGGCGCGCAGGTGAATGGGCGTGCGCACGAGTGAGGCTTGAACGAGCGACAGACGAGCTGAACGGACTGCACTTATAGGAAATGTGAACTTCCTGTAGTATGCGATAATACTTATGCACACATATGAAGGGTGAGCAATGACTTATATGTGTGGAGACATCACATAAAATATGTGGAGGCTGACCAACATGGAGAAGAGGGCTGACTTGAAGTTTTGGGTGATATGTGATGAAGCGTGGGCGTAGGGAGGTCGGATGGGCAAGCCACCACCACGCCCTACACTTGGTATAAGTTGGATGAGCGTGGAGCTCATTCCATCATAAAACAACTTGCTCATACATCTTCGCTAAGGCAAGGAGGCGCAGGTTTCTAGTGCGCAAGTCTAGGAGGAGGAGGCGCAGACTTCATATGCGCCCATTCTTGGTCAAGGCTGCATGGTGAGGCGCGGTAGTAGGTGAAGGTGCGGCCAGGAGCGCCCGGCGGTTGGGTGAGGGCGTGCATGAGTGTGTGGCACCCGCTTTGTGCAAGGACTTGGCACGGGTGTCTTGGTGGCTCGGGTGAGCGCCCGCCCATCGTGCAAGTGTGCATGGTGACTTGGTGGAGTGTTGAGATTGTGGATGGAGGTGTGTCTCGGTTGGAGGCGCCTGTGTGTGGCAACTTGGAGGCACGCCCGAGTTGGGCAAAACAACACGATCGTGCGACGAGGTGAATGAAGCATTGGTAAGTTGTGTGGCGACCGTGCGGAGGTGCCGACGAGCTAAGCAACCAAGTTTTGCCTTGGATTGTAAAATTAACTAAGTATGAAACTTGGGCTTTCCAAGTATACTTGTACATTGTAATTTGTTGTATAATATATTGTTGGGCAGACTCATTGTTCAGGGAGTTGCCCCTCCCTTTATATTGCGCAATTGTGTTCATCATTTATAATTGCTGTTGATAATGAATGTGTATGGGTGTTCATTGGTATAAAGGATAACGAAATAATACTTGGTTGAGAAACACAAACTAAGTAGGAATAAGTGGTTAGGCGTAGTCCACGAACATAAGTATTAGTGAAAAGAAAGTGTTCGGTGGTGCCGCACCTCGCCAAGAGCGGTTGAAAGACTACCGCTGGCCTGGGGCCATGACAGGTGGTATCAGAGCTGATATTTGGGTTGATGAAGAAGTAAAAGTGGTGACAGGTACTTGCAGGTGAAAGAGATTGGTAAACACTTCCTGATAAGTGTTGCATCAAGGACTTGGGTTGTAGGCATCTTGGTGAAGTTGTTGTATGGTCGAAACTAGATTGCAAAGAAGAAGGAGGCTGTTAGCAATGGCTGAATCTTAGGTTGGGTCTAGTCATGGTGTGAAGGACACTACTATTTGGTTCATTGAAAAGGTGTTGGAAAGGATGGAGACCTTAGAGGCTTACTGGAATAAGAAGATGGACTTGGTCATGAGAGATCAAGAGGTCAACTCGAAGGTGAAGGAAGAGCTCGAGGAACTCTGAACTCAACACGAGTACACTAATCTTATGTGTACACAACTTGAATTAAGGGTCAAGGAAGTTGAAGAAGCAAGGGACCAGGGTCTTGCAGAGATCGTGGACTTGAAGAAATCTCTTGACAAAGCTAGAGATGAGATCGCGGTGTTGAAGAAGGCTGTGAGGCATAACTCAGGTGGAGGAGTGCCTCATGTGGAAGTCAAGGAACCAGAATCTTACGATGGTACAAGCAGTGCAAAGACTCTTGGAAACTTTCTATGGGACATGGAGCAATACTTGGAAATATTGGGTCTATCTGATGATGAGACGAAGGTCAAGTTAGCTACTCAGTTCTTGACAAAGGATGCTAAGATGTGGTGCCGAAGACAGATGGATCAGATTGCGAGTGGCAGTGCTGGTGACATTACTTCGTGGGATGAGATGAAGGGAGCTTTGCAGGCCCATTTCGGTCATCAAGATAAAACGTGGGAAGCAAGGATGAAGATAAAGTTCATAAAGCAGACAGGGAACCTTCATACATATCAGCGGGAGTTTGCAAGTGCGGTCCTAGAACTTCTTGACATGGCGGAGAGGGACAAGGTGTTCAATTTCATTATTGGGTTGAAGCCTTGGGCACGCAATGAAGTGAAGAGGCAAAGGATTAGAACACTTGAAGAAGCTTTTGCTGTTGTGGACAGGTTGGTGGAGCATTATGATGAGACTTCTGATGATAGGAAGAAGAAGTCTGACAAGCCAAAAGATAAGAAGAAAGAAGATGCTTCGAAATCGGATGACAATTCGAAGACGGAGAAAGTCTTGAAGTGTTGGATATGTGCGGGACCACACACGGTGAAGAATTTCCCTTCTAAACCAAAAGTGGATGCGATTGCACAATCTAATGCGAAGAATGAAGAAGCTTCTGTGGGGATGATGCAGATACTCGGTGCTACTGCTGCTATAGAGGTGATCTCTCGGAGGGATCTTGAGAGGAATCAATTGGAGTATGTTCGGATAAAGGTTGGAGATGCTGATATACTCACTATGGTGGATAGTGGGGCTTCTCACAACTTCATGGGAGAAGATACTGCGAGAAGGATTGGACTAAAATTTGTACCGATCAAGGCACAAATGAAGACAGTGAATTCTCCTCCAGATGAAATTTTTGGTGTAACTGAAAAGGTGGACACAACACTTGGCGAGTGGACAGGGAAGGTTGACTTCACTATAGTGCAGATAGATGACTATGAGGCTATGCTGGGAATAGAGTTCTTGAAACAGTTTGATGCTATGATTGTTCCACATTTGAAAAAGCTGTACATTTACGATGGAAGGGAAGATGTACCCATTGGTGTGCCTACCATTGGAGTAACAAGGCTTGATTGTAAGCTGGAAGTGATGCAAATGGAGGATGAGAAACGGATGGAAGACATGAGTAAGTGGTTGTCCATGGTTGAGAAAAAGCTTACCAAGCAGTCATTGGTCATCAGGACTCTTTCAAATAGTATCTTGGATTTGTCAAGAAGGCTAGAAGAAGTCGAGGATGATGACGATGATGATGAGGCATATGTGAGGCCGAATGTCCAAGAGGAGGATCAGGTCACTTATCTACAGAGGATGGAGATTGAGGATCCTGACAGATGGATTGAGATGATTAGTGAGGGTGAGCCTTTAGGCTTTACTCCCTCCACATCTTCTTAGATGGATAAGAAGATTGGGCTCATTGTTAGCTTCTCATGGCAGTGGGCCCTTTAAAAGAGGTTAAGAAGGTATGACAGATGGTGCAGGGATGGCTTCGCATCAAGCATCATGACATGTTGTAGATGGGATGGAGTTTCCATGGACCTGAGCGTGGTGGTGAGATTCTTGGTTAGTCCGAGAAGTGGCAGAAATCCAAGGTAGACTGGTGAAGGCATAAGGATGTTCACTCTCATGGCTTGAGCGTGACGATTGGATTAGCTACCCAACCAGTTCAAACATGGGGTCCGGAAGTGTACAGAGGAGTGCTGACATTAGGTTGGTTTGCGGGAGTGTTCGACATGGAGAGATGTTGGCATCAGGCAAACGAGGAGGACAATTCACAGGATGAGGATGACACATGGTGGAGATGGTAGTTCTACATATGTTGCAGGGATGTTTGAAGTATGTGGAGGAGTTGACATCATGAACTGAGAAGGAGACAGACATTGATAATCTTGGTGGATGGCTACCAGGATGGTATGTTGTCGAGGACGACAACAATTTCAGGTGGAGGAGGATGTAACGACGTGCAGTTCCTGGGCGCACGGGTGAACAGTCGTGCACATGGGTGAGGCTTGAACGAGCGACGGACGAGCTGAACGGACTGCGGTTACAAGAAGTGCGAACTTCCTGTAGTATGCGATAATACTTATGCGCACATATGAAGGGTGAGTGATGACTTATATGCATGGAAACATCACATAAAATATGTGGAGGCCAACCAACATGGAAAAGAGGGCGACTTGAAGTTTTGGGTGATATGTGATGAAGCGTGGGCGTAGGGAGGTCGGCTGGGCAAGCCACCACCATGCCCTACACTTGGTATAAGTTGGATGAGCGTAGAGCTCATTCCATCATAAAACAACTCGCTCATACACCTTCGCTAAGGCAAGGAGGCACAGGTTTCTAGTGCGCAAGTCTAGGAGGAGGAGGCACAGACTTCATATGCGCCCATTCTTGGGCAAGGCCGCACAGTGAAGCGTTGTTGTAGGTGAAGGTGTGGGTAGGAGCGCCTGGCGGTTGGGTGAGGGCGTGCACGGGTGTGTGGCGCCCACATTGTGCGATGACTTGGCACGGGTGTCTTGGTGGCTCGGGTGAGCGCCCGCCCGTTGTGCAAGTGTGCACGGTGACTTGGTGGAGTGTTGAGATTGTGGACAGATGTGTGTCTCGGTTGGAGGCGCTTGTGTGTGGCAACTTGGAGGCGCGCCCAATTTGGGCAAAACAACACGATCGTGCGACAAGGTGAACGAAGCGTTGGTAAGTCGTGCGGAGGTGCCGACGAGCTAAGCAACCGAGTTTTGCCTTGGATTATAAAATTGACTAAGTATGAAACTTGGGGTTTCCAAGTATACTTGTACATTGTAAATTGTTGTATAATATATTGTTAGGCATAATCATTGTTCAAGGAGTTGCCCCTCCCTTTATACTGCGCAATTGTGTTCATCATTTCTAATTGTTGTTGATAATAAATGTGTATGGGTGTTCATTGGTATAAAGGATAACGAAATAATACTTGGGTGAGAAACAAAAACTAAGTAGGAATAAGTGGTTAGGTGTAGTCCACGAACATAAGTATTGGTGAAAAGAAAGTGTTCAGTGGTGCCGCACCTTGCCAAGAGCGGTTGAAAGACTGCCGCTGAACTGGGGGCGTGACAAGCATCACGACCGCTACGCAAGTTAGCAGATAAAAGCATAGTTACCAAGTTCGCCCGAATTGGGCTAAAAAATTCGAAAATTTTCCGATTCAATAAAAATATCGTATTATTCAATGAAATTCGATTCGGTTTTCAAATATAAGTGGTTGGATAAGCGGTTAAATTGAAAAATTAAATGCCTCAAAATTCAGGATTGGTGGTTTACGTAAACGGAACAGATTGTTCATTTAAGAGCAAATGTTAATGGCGGCGGTAGGATGGCATCCGCACAGAAGAAAAGAAACTGGAGAAATTGGAAAATCACAGTGGAATAGGAAAGTTTATAATTGTCCAATTTCATTATTGTTTTTATGGATTAAAAAGTTAGTAAAATAAGAAAATCTGTTACACTGAATTCGTAATAGTTCGTTAATTTATAATACATGTTAATTTTGCAATGACTCATTTTATGGAATTATAGATATTTTTAAAAATGTTTATATTTATTAGGAAGGATTATAGATAAATCATTTTTAAAATTAGAAAAATATTTTAGATTTAAATTTAGAAATAAAAGTGTTGAAGGGAAAGGAGGTTTTTTTGGTGAATTGTATTTGTAAAATTATTATATTATCTAGTTTATTGAATGTTCTTCAAAATTCAAAATAAATTTAGAAAAAATGAACAGAAAATATCTAAAACACAACAAGAAATTTTTTAAAATGATAATTTTCAAAATGTATAGTGTCTAATTTTTTTCAAATTAAAAATTTCTTATTAAATTTTTTATCTCGTATCGAATTCGAATTCGAATTCAAACTTGATAACTATGGATAAAAGAAAGTAAAGAAATCTCAATTTCATTTGAACGGACCACTCGTTTCAATTATGCATATTTAAACCCCCTCGATACGTTGCAATACGCGGTGCGTTTCTCTTTCCCATGAACGTGCACAAAGCTACCAACTTTGGCACCGTTTGTATGTACTTCGTGGAAACGGCAAACTAACGCGTGGTCCAAATCACGGTGCGGAAGGCAGTTAGAAAAGTAAAAATACAATGTGAATGCTCTGCAATACTTTTGCAGCGATTTCTGACTTTTTCTGTAATCACCGATATCCAAATTCGAGTCATTTTTATTAAGATGTGATCTTTGCCCAAGATATTTAAAATTCATGTGCGTATAAGAAATATTATTGAAATATCGTTGGGAGCTGTGCATTATATTACATATTAATTTTTGGGATTCAACTGAGTTTGAGTTAAGTAAGTTATTTATATTGAATGATAAAATTGATATCTAAAATATAATTGTTATATTGATAAGTATTTTTCACGTGAAAGATAGTTTTCATTTTTTTTCATCTAAATTTTATGATAAATGAAAAATATTTGATATATTTTCTTGGTCTAAATTCCAAATACTAAGTAATTTGTATTTTTTAATTTAGGTTTATTTTTTCATATTTCTTTAATAAAATAATAAAATTATTATGCAGATGATCAAATAACAAAATTATATCATATAGATAAATGGATCTATGAAAGGAAGTAGTTAAGTGGTTTTGAAAGGAATGATGGTATTAAAGTATTATAAAAAAATATAGATATATATATACTTACTATATATAAAACGTTAAATTAATGTTATTTATATTAAAACAAATATCTATTTTTTTAAATGGTATTTTCTTTTGTATATGTTAGATGTGAATTTCTTTGTAGTATGCTATTTAAATTTGGATGAGGATGAACTTATTATATATATTAATATTTTGATATCTTATTCTACTAAATTTAATTACTTAATTGAAAATCCAAAATTTCAAAAAAAAAATTAATTAAAAAGATTTCTTTATTATCTATATTTAATAAATTTTTGATGAAGAAAAAATATGTTATAAACCTTGGGATTAACAAGTTGCAATGTTACAAATTTAATTTTTACATATTCGTATTTATATTGATCTTCACCCACACCATCCAAAAAAATATTAAGAATTTGTATATTGAATAATATGTTATATGGCATTGTGTTAACTATTCAACCTTATATATTTATTTTCACACTTTGGTTTATGTTAAATTGTAAAAATTGAAAATATAAGAAATTTGAACAATTATAAAAGAGAGAGAGCCATCGCATTTTGAAAGATGAAATTAAAGGTTACAAAATTTTGTACATATAAATTTTTGAGTTAATGGAAGGTGCTGAATTTTAAAAGTTTTGAGTTGAAATAAAACAATAATTTTGGAATTATTCGAATCTGTATTTATTTAGGCTTTAATCAAGGAGTATCCAGATTAACTTGTATTTTGAATATTTTTGTTGAAGGTTCCTTCACTATTATTAGCAATCTTCGAAGGATTTCGGTGAAATTTTCCATCATTTCATTCCTCTATTACATGAGTACTTCCTTGAGCAACAACTTGGTAGGATCTCCCACTCCATCACATCTCTTTCCTTTTTCTATGGGGAGCCACTTGGGTTGACAAGAGTGATCATTCCCACTTGAAACTAGCTCGAGACCAAAATCTTTGTACCCTAACCTCATTGAGGACATGCATCAAGAAATGACAAGAAAGATATTTCTTCGATATCAGTGATATATGTTGTACAGGGAATGAAGTGAAAATTAAGGAAGGAAATGAAACACACCCATAGAGAAATATAGAAAAGAGCAAAGTAATGTAGTGAAAACCCAACTTCTATTAATAGTTAAAAATAACATAATATTGTAGATCATAAACTGGATAGAATGGTGGTAGTTATCTCTAGAGAGAGAGAGAGAGAAAGGGAGAGAGATGGAAGTTACACACAATCACAAAACATTATCACATGACGATGAAAAATGACCCTTTAACATAAAGAAAGAACCCTAGAGGTCCAAAATTTTAACCCTATAAGATGAAATGCTAGAAGGTTTGTAGACCCAAAGGTGGTAACTTGGTACATCAACTTCTTGGAGCTATAAATTTCTCATACATTATTTTTATAAGGAATAGAACAACTCATTGGAAAGAACTATCAAAGGGTGACAACATTTGGATGGGTCTAGCATATGCCATGGGACCCCTAACCCCTTGAATGGCCAAGAAACATAATTTAGGGCCTAAAAATGACCCTAGAAATTTGGGACCAAAAAAAACCATAAATAACTTGCCTAGAAGATATAAAATTGGTTGATTAGTGAAATAGGTAGTGGTCACCAATATCCATCTAGATCACTTATGGAAAATTAGTCATAGAATAAAATTTAAATGATACTAAGGATGGATAATGGTGGACAATTCGATAGGAATGAATTTGATGAATTTGTGAGAAGAATAATATAGAAATGTAGGACAATACTCCATACACAACTCAACATAATGGATTTTCTCAAAGGATGAAGAAAACATCGATAGAAAAAGAAATAAGCATGCTTAGTGGTGTTGAATTGGGACAAGGATTATGGGTAGGGGCAATGGATACTACATGTTACTTGGTAAATAGATCACCCTCATTAGTGTTGGATGATGAGACTTCACATAAGGTATGTCCTAGTAAGAAACCATCTCTTAAACATATCAAAATATTTATATGTGATGCTTATCTACACACTCCAAAGCAAATTAGGAGCAAGTTGGATAATAAATCTGACAAGTGTAACTTCATTGGTTGTAATGATGACTTGAAAGGATATAAGGTTTGGAACCCATAAATTAAAGTTTGTGTATAGTAAATATGTTATATTTATAGAAATCAAAGATGCTCTCAAATATGATGTCCCACCAAGGAAGAAAGAACCAGAGAAGGATGGTGAATAAAAAATTATATAATAATAGGAATTATAAGGAGGAGAGCCACATTATTTGATATTGAGAAGATCAGTTCAGGAAAGAATGAAACTATAAAGGTATAGACCACTTGATTTCCTTTCAAAATTTTATTTGTTTATCACTAATGATGACTCTATAACTATTGGAGAGGAAGAAAATTCACAGGATGGAAAACAATGGAAAAATGGCCATGGTTGAAGAAATGATAGCCTTTGACAAGAACTAGGCTTGGGATCTAGTAGAGTTATTGAAGGAAGAAATCCCATTGGCATCAAATTTGTGTTTATAAGGTAGTTGAATGCAAAAGGAAAAGTGGAGAAATACAATTTTTTTAGTAGTGAAAGGTTTCCCAGATAGAGGTAATTGAATTTGGTAAGATTTTTTGACCTATTTCCAAGTTAACTTGTATTATATGCCTTTTATACATTGATGATACCTTTGATTGTGTAGAATAGATGGACATGAAGACAACATTCCTACATGGGGTTCTATAAGAATATATCTACATGAAATAGTAAGAAATATTTGCACTAAAGAGAAAGAAAGAGATGATATGGAGACTAACAAAGTCCCTATATGGGTTAAAGTAATCACCAAGGATACATTATAAAAAAATTGAAACCTACATAAGGGGACTTGGATTCACAAGGATGAAATCATATCATTGTGTACATTTGAAATTAGTTGGTGATCATCTTATTAGTTTGGTCTTGTATGTAAATGATATGTTTTTAAATAGAAATAGCAAGGAAATCATCCATGATATGAAAAAGTAGTTGTCCTCTAAATTTGACATCAAGGATCTTGGTGTTACAAATTTCATTTTGGGCATGGAAATTAAAAGAGATTTGGAAAACAAGAAAAAAACATTTAAATCAAAGGATGTATGTCTAGAGAATATTGTATAGGTTTAATATGTAGGAATATAAACTGGTAAAGGTCCCTCTTCCTATAGCTATAATTTTATCTACAGATCACTACCCCAAGATGTAGGAAGATCAAGAGGACATTCCCCATGTTCCATATGCTACTATGGCTATCAGTTTGATGTATGCAATGGTTTGTAGTAAACTAGACATTGCAACTGTAGTAGGAGTATATGCTAGGTATTTGTCAAAACCATGGAAGGAGCATTGGACAATACTAAAGGTGGCTTTCCATTATTTATGTGGCACTATTGGTTATGGATGATGCTATCAAGGAAGATCAGGATTGGAAAAAATGTTAGAAATACATGGATTTGTTAGTGTCGACAAGGCGAGAGATATGGATTGCAAAAAAAAATCTAGTAGATATGTTTTCAACCTATTTGGGGGAGAAATTAGTTGGATGAGCAATAGGAAGTCTATAGTGACAATATCAACTATAGAAGTTGAACATATGAAAACCAATCATACAATCAAGGAATTTTTAAGGTTACAGAGATTGTGTTCAGGTATGGGTTTGTACAACAAGCTTTCAGGAAAGGTTGCAATAGTTAAATTGCAATCTTCATGATGAAGAACCCAACTTATCAGTCTAATACAAAACATATTAATGTACAATATCACTTTGTGATAGATATAATTGAATATATGAAGTTGCTACAAGTAAAGGTGGGCATTTTGAAGAATTTTTTATATTCATTACAAAAATCTCTGAGCACTAAGAACTTCTCTTTCTATAGAGAAACAATCACACGTATTATCACAATTTGTTGATAATGAACTATTATGCCCCCCTTTATGAAAATAAAAGAACAACTGGGATAATTTTTTGTATTTCTTATATTCGTAGCATAATTATTCCCATGGATGATTTATTGTGCTACGTGTAATGCACCCAAAAAGAGGGACACTTTTTTCATCCATTTTAAGTATTTTAAATACATGGTTTTTTTTATTATAGTAGTTTTGGGGCATATGGTTGTTCAATCCATGGCTTTTAATTTTGCTAATGAAATATTATTGTATTATAATCATGGGTTAACAAATTGGGATTTTAGGGATGCTATGGAATATTAATATTATATTGTAGCATTTTAAAGATATAGTACAGTGAAAAAAAAAATCTATTGATCCCCATTTTGGTTTCTAGATTAAAATATGTGTTAGTTTCTCGGTATGCAACACCATATTTTATATCTTTATTAAGCAATTATTTTTAGCGATCAATTGTACAATGCTAAAACCAATAATACCTTTGTCAGGGAATATTGTATCTTGTATTTTGTATAACATGATGAAAACATTGGGGTGCTATGTTGGCTAGTGAGATAAGGATCAATATGATAAATTTGTTCTCCCTCAGGTATTTGTAGAAAAATACTTGATTTTTCTCTATTATCATGATCATAAAAAGTTAGTAGTAGGAAAAATACAATCAATGTGGCATGAAATATATATTGTTAAATATGTATTGCAAAAAGGGGTATACAAGATACTGGATTGTTATGGGAAATCCATTGTTACAGTCTTCTAATGGGATCTATATTAAAAATCACTATGTGTAAGTCACAAAGATATGTGGTGCTTTGTGCATATTGTATTATGGTGTGTTCACTTTTATTTGTAGGCATAGATTACATAAATGATTTTCTTATCATGCCTAATATTTCATTGGAAAACATTAGCGTCCATAGTGGTTTGCATAGGCTTCCTGGATGTAGTTAGCCATAGTACCCATAATGTTTCTTTCACCATTTGGGTGATATTCTCACCCACTAAAAAATTTGTGAGTTTTGGGGGAATAATCCTTGGCCCTGCAACTAACAATTAATAACGGAATATAGTGTAGTCATGAATCTCTTATTTGAGGCTATTTCTCTTGTAATATTCAATTTGATTGTTATTCTAGACTCTAAACTTGTGGTACCACAATTGAACCATGTGTCTATCATGAGGAATCGTGTGTTACTTCATAGGTACTTGTGAGTGCATCTCCTTAAACAATCATTTGATCACATTATGTATCAACACATACTAAGGGGGTATTGTATGTTAGATAATTCCTTAGCCAATTATGTTTTAGGTTAGCATTTATCTCATTAAATCAACTTCATTAAAAGTACATGCATGTACATCAATAAACACATGGGTTAATAATCAAATCATTTGCAACCATAAGTAGCCACATACACACACACACACACACACACACACACACATAGAGAAATATATGTTACACCATATACCAAAATTAGTCCATTTCAAAGACTAGGCACTTAGGCCCAAGCTTCCAACCCATACACGAGACACCAATACTATATCTCTCATTAAGCATACAAGAAAAAATCTAGGAGGGGATAGAATGAGCATTAGTCGTCATGCTAATAACAACATACAACAAATTAGGTTGCATGCCTTAAGAGGCAACCAAGACTACTAGATACATAAATTCTATGTCACTATAGGTATGAAGGAACCTTTTCCATCCACTATTGGGGTTACACCATGGTGAGGCCTTCTAACTTTCTCATCACCTCCCATAGTTCAGTTTTATTTTCACCCTTACCATCTTCCTCCAAGTCTCACTTAATGGGTGCAATGTGACGATGTAATAATGATTATCTAGGAAATTTGATATTAGCCACATATGTGCAACAATTATACATTTGAAACATTACATAAACCAAAATAGATTACATATTAAAAAAGCACCAAAAAGCTATAAAACTTAAAAATATCCAAAAAAAAATTCTTAGTAAAGTCACCACACCACCCATAATGTCGAAGTGCTAGTTCTTGGTTGAAGTGGAAGTCGATTCCAAAATATGCATGATTTTTAATCATAACATATTGGTCCTCAAACTAATCAAAGAAGTTCTAATTAAGTTAATGGACCATTTCTCAAACACTCGTATAAGCCATTAAGTTGGTCCATTGAGTCATGCATGGCTTAGATGGTTCATTGAATAGTGTTGATATTCATAGCCTCATAACTAGTACTCACTTGAAAAACAAAAATACTAGTATATTATTGTAGTTTAATTGCTTCTATTTTTCTCTAAGATGTTTTTTTAGATGGAATTTTGTTTTTTTAAATTGATTGACACTCTAATTGAAAATGGTCTATTTTAGATACTGCACTATTATATCCACTTGAACCATAGATTCCATACGGGTGCCTCGAGATCCTGCTACTTGGGTGATGGAAAACATGATGGTATGGAGAGTCACATCCATCACTCACTTGATTTATACCTCTCTAAATATTTTTTGAGCTTGTGTTTTACAATACTATATACTCTAATTATCTTTAGTCTCCTCTCCCCATCCTTGGACACCTGATTCTACTATCAAGACAAATTTCCTTGATAGTCTAGTAAAGAAATAAATATCCTCAATATTTAGTGTCAATGTTTTATTTTACATTGTGGACCATTGTTTATTGAGATCCCACATCCCAATTAGCCTTTGCAGTAAGGGAACTTTTCCATTCATGTTTTGTGTGTGCAAAAAATTGAGAAGTTGACAATCCTAGAGCACATCTAGTGTTGGTCTATGTCAAAGATAAACTAGGTCATCCACTTCATGTTCCTTCTCCTTCCACTTGATTTTTTTGGTTTGAAGTTCTAAAAAAATAATGATAAAAATTATTACTTCTATCCATTCAAGTCAAACATAAATTTTTTTGACAAAATTGCATGAGATCTAAGGGCTATGATAACATATCTCTGGGTCTACCTTAATAGAGTGATCATCACTTTGCTATTTATAATATAGCAATGAACAACTCCTTAATCACTTTAGATAAACAACACAGGATTAGTGAAGCTCTCAAAGGAAATTGATGTCCCCCTATATGAATTTGGGGGTAAAACTACATGAAAAGAAAGAGGAAGCATAGTTCTATTACCTAGAATAGATATTGTTACAAATGATTTCCTATATATCCTAATATTTGTAGTTGAAAAATTGATGGGCAGGGATTTTTTACTGCAACAAGGTTAGAACTCCAAAATTCAATGTGAAAATGAATTGGATTTTTGCCATGGGAAGTCACTAAAGAAGCCACATTCACACTTGGGTTTAATATTTATCACTTGCAAATTCATTATCAATGCTTTATTATGTCCTTTTTATGAGTTTTGTGTGCACTAATATCAAACTGGAAGATCTAAATTGATTGCTCCATAGAGATGTGTTTCAAAAGAATTAGTTATTAGTGACATCCACTAAAATCAAATACATATCTTGAAGCTAACGAAATGTATTTCCACTAAAATATCTCCTTTGATGCAAAGGGATAATAGAATCAACACAATGAATATCATATATTTCCACTAAAATACCCTGTAAAGGATAAGATCAACGAAGCACCAATAGGACTTGAAAGAGGAAAGACAGGGTTAAGTAAAAAATAGTTGTAAATGGTTGAATATGCATATAACAATAAATACCAATATGTTGGCCCTAATTTTAAGGATAAAATATGAAATTAATGCTAGATTTCACCTTTTATTATGTAGTATAATGTAATCCCTTCAAATAGTGTGATAACATATGGGCATGAAATTTACATAAATGTAGACTTTAAGTTAATCTTGATCATATTTACCATAAAATGAAAGAAGAAAGATAAATTATAGTGATAAACAACCACGAGACTAGTGACTTTATCTTGTTGGGCCATGGAGTCAATAAGGGAAAGGTTAATTATTGAGGGCCTTGGATGATGATCCAGGTGGATATAGGTGGCGTTCCAACTCTTCCACTACTTTAGTGGTTATATATATTTGTGGTATTTTTCTATGGTCCTTTGGGTCCCCAACTTTCAAGGCCATTTGAGGCCCAAATATTTCCTTTTCGTGATTTGGAGGATGAGAGGTTGCATGGCAATGCCTTGGTCCTAGCCAAAATTTATAATCATTTGATATTTCTTTCCAATTAGCTACTATGTGGCCCATATGGACATTGTATGCAAAATTTGTGCCTTTGAGAAGTTGATTTACCAACTAGCCATGTTGGCGCCCAAAACGCTTTTGGCACTTCATCTTCTAAGATTATGGTTTTATAGGCCTAAATTCTTTATTTATTTTAAAAGGTCATTATTTTTCCTCTTGTGATAAATTTCACGAATGCACGTATCCACCATCTATGTTCCTTTAGAGATAGCTACCACCATTCTGGCCAATTTTTGTTCTACAATATTATGTTATTTTACTTATCAATAGAAGTTGGTCTTTCACTATATTATTGTTCTCTATGCTATGCTTCTCTATGTGTGTTTAATTTCCTTTCCTTATTTTACTTAATTCCTTGCACAACACATATTAGTGTTATTAGAGAAATGTGCTTCTTGTTGTTTCTTAGTAGATGTCGCAAATGAGGCCATGTTTTGGAGAGTTGGGTCTCGAGATAAATTTTTTCTTATATAAATTCGTTTGTTCTCATTAATGGTTAATGAAATCACTAATAGAAGCTTATAGCAACACCTTGTTACTTATGAAACTTATTTAGACTTAAAGGGTCTTTGGCCACCTATCTCACATTTTATGGAAGTTAAGAATATCAAGTATGGAAAAAGAAAAACAATTTAAGATAGTGTTAATCAATTAATAATTAATAGCAAACTTATGTATAATGATTTGATAGTTGTTTCTACAGATGGAGCTTCAACAATGATTGAACATGAAAATGGCTTTGTTTCATATTTTGAAAACAACATTCCAAATATTATTAAAATTCCTTGTGTAGATCACCATGAGTCTCTATTAGTAGTAGATGCTTCTAAGAAAGTACCCGAACTATTATATGTTGAAAAGAAAATGTGAACAAAGTGTATTCATGGGTTGAAAACTCACCAAAGAGAAGTAATGAAATTAATGATTTGCTAAAAGTCATGAAAATTGATGTTCTTTATGTTTTATATATAGATTAAGTGAGATGGTTATCTAGGGGAGAAGTCATTATAAGGCTTGTAACTCTTATGCCAACAATTTTATCTTCTTTTTTTTCGAAAAATGAAAGGAAAAATTCATCATAGTATGATAAGATACAAAGCTACACCATTCAATTTTATTTTCAGATGTTGGATTTAGGTGTATTGAAAAAATTGAAAAATAATTTTCAAGAAGCTAATGTAGACATTACAAATAATTGATTAGCTCTTGAAGTAACTATAAGTACACTATCTAGATGGTTTTTAAGAAAAGAAACATTTGCAAAGTGCACAAGATATATTTCAAAATTTTAAGTGGTTCTTAATATGAATATATTGAAATTAAATTTGAAGGGGTAGTCATAGGTAAACATGAGCTATAATACATATGTATCCTAGCTATAAATATTGATTATATGGATGAAATGAAATAATAGAAGAGAGTTTCCAACAACCCATATAAGGTTATATTAAGTATCTCATAGGCTCTTTGAATAAAATATTTCCATATTTTCATCATTTTAATGCAACAAAATTGTTCACTCCTTGCTATTGTTGAGAATAGCATCATATTCAAGAGAAAATTTCAAAGGGTTGGCTTTTAATTTTTAATTTTATTTTTTCAATATTTTCAACATACCATATCAAAGGATGATGATTTTGTATCTTTATTTTCTGATAAATATATAAAAGATATATAAACCCATTTGTTGATTCATTAAATTTGGCTTGCGAGGGTTTCTCCATAAAAAAAGCATGGAAGGTGTTTCCTGACATAAAATAATGGCACAAAACTTATCATGATATGATGAAATTATGGCAAGCTACAAATAATATTCCTGTAAATATAGTGTATTATGCAAGGGGATTTTTTAAACAAAACATAGTCAAGGACATTAGAAAATCAAGACTAGGATTGGATACACTAGATGCATTAATGAGAATATCTCTAAATGGACCTAAATTATCGAATATTGATTGGAATGTAATATAAGGGATATGAAGAAATAGGATGTAAAGAAGAATTATTGAGTTTTGAGAGTTAGTAAGTTACTCTTCCTAATCTTTTTATATGACTTGTGTTTCTTTTGCAAAGTGATTATAAATGAGTGTGAAATCTTCTTAAACATGTTGAGTGGTGGATTGAAGCCAAAATACCTTTAGTATGTTGAATTTTGACTTGAGAAGTTAAATTTCATATTTTCAAATCAAATCATATGTGTTTTAGTGACGTATGCATCAAAAGGTACTTATAGATGAGGTTGTAGTATCCTTGAAAATGTTTGATTGCGAATGAAATATAAATTCAACTTGAAGGTGAAGTCTCTAGATGAGGTTGTAATAGCCTTGAAAATGTTTGATTGCGAATGAAATATAATTGCAACTTGAAGGTGAAGTATCTCCTTATAAAAATGTTGATCAAAATGAGGCAACATTATTTAATTACTCAATATTTTCATTATCTTTTTTCACTATAATATTTAATGGTTGAGAATATAAAGTTTTAACTATCACATAAATTAGATATCAACAATGTCTATGTTCATTAAAAATGTTGCTTCACACATGTTAGATTTGGAGCAAAATGGAATGGAAATTGTTGAAGATTTTTTTGAAGCTTCAGAAAAATCTCCAATTTTCATTCTACTATGCCTTTAATGTGTATGTTGCCAGATATAAGACATATAAATACTTAGTAAATTGTAATTAACAATGCTAGCATAATTCATTTATTTTTTGTAATTAGTTTTTTTCTTCTTACACAAAGATAAATTTTTAAATTGGATCATCATGTAAAAACATTTGTCATTAGTCATGAGAGTTGAAACATTGATGACCATTTCATGGAGAAATAAATGAGTTTTGATAATTTGAAAATAATTTTTTGAAAGGAGTTAGTATCTCGTTTGTTTTTTCCTTTGTATAATTTAATTGTTGTTTAGCTATGTTGCAAAATGGAAACTTGGGTACTTGGGTATAAACGGTTAGAGGTTTCCCCAAAATTTACAAGAAATGGCTAAGCGGAGCAGTAATATTATATAATAAAAAAAAAAAAAAATATTTTTTTAATTAAATACTTTATATAATAATCAAAATTTATTATGAATCAAAAAATCCGTTTATTAAAATCAATTTAAATATATAAATAATAAATATATAATCTCTTCTTATATATAATATATTCTTTGGTGTGTCTCTCTCCGTGAGTCTCTCCCTTTTATATATAAAATATTAAAATGTCAAATTCATTATGACACATGACGAGTTATATATAAAATATTAAAATGTCAAATTCATTATGACACATGACGAGTCTTTGAAACAATCTGGCTTAAATATACAAAGGAACAATTTTACATATGTTTCTCTAGTTATTCTTAAGAGAAAAAGTAAAGAAACTTCAATGTTTAAGCATTGACTGCCACATTCAATATGCACACACAATCTTTTGCGATATATATACATAAACAATGAAAGAAATACTCATCAGCATGACATCCTAGATATCGCCCTTACATCAAGAACAAAAGAAATACTTCGCCCTTACCCCAACAACAAAAAAATACTCATGAGCATGACATCCGAGATATAGCCCTTACATCAACAATGAAAGAAATACTCATCAACATGACATCCTAATATCGCCCTTACATCAAGAACAAAAGAAATACTTTGCCCTTACCCCAACAACAAAAAAATACTCATGAGCATGACATCCCAGATATAGCCCTGACATTGAGGTGCCACACACTTCCTTAACTCATCAAGGATCGCACCAGTTTCTCAATTAAGGATATTGGTGTAAAGGATGTCTTCGGCCTTTCTTCATGGGAAGGTCTCAACTTAAGCTCATGTTTTGTGGGCAGTTAAACATATTTCTCTACAGTCTTTGTATTCCCCAACCCCAAGGAACGCCGGAACTCCAAAAATAACAGTCTTCAAAGCTCCCGGAACTTTCCCAAGTTCCCATTAGAGTTCCCGCTACAGTTCCAAAGCTCCAGGAGTGCAGAAACCCTCCCGAGAAGGCAAACAATTGGAACGGGTTTCCCAACTCTTAAGAACAATTCTTGTGTAACAGAATTGTTGAGTGTTATTATCATCATTCATTTCAGCCTTTCGTAAAAAGAATTTATTGTTGTTCATTCATGTTGTTTAAGGTTATTAAGGCTGTTGACACATCAATTTTGAATTTGTCTTAAAAATAAAAGTATCAGACTGAGACGGTCAGTGATCAATTCGACTACAAAAGTCTTTGAGAGGGCGGTTAAATATTTTATCGACGACGTTTTCAAAAAATGTATGCAGTAGTGCGAGAACATTTTTTAAAAGGGTAAAATAAAAATAAAAAATAACGGTAACTACAAGTTCAGCTGATGGAAAACGAAGAAGTCGCATCGGTTTTCGTCTATTTCAGATACAATTTTGAGTGACACGTTACAGAGAGCTTCAAAACCATGACAGATCAAAGAAAATGGCTTCAAAACACTTCCGCTTAGAATATGCTTTTAACATACAGTCCGAGGCGACGCTTTCTTCTCAATACATTACAATTAGCACCCTTTCTCATTGGTGGTCTGAAGTTAGATTTGCTCCACTAATTCCAAATTCTTCTTGTTGTGGCGATGCAAAGTCATTTCTAATGACTGGATGTTCATTCCCCCACAGAGACCTGTAGGAAGCCTCCCTACTGTCAATATAGCCATGCATGGTGTCCGAATACATGATATCTGGCACTGACTCTCGATCGAGATAGTTCTGCATCATCATTCCAAATTCATCAGGAGTGATATGGTCTACAAGAACATCATCGTGATAGGTGAAGTCTCCTAGATCTGACGTCGGCAAACTCGTCCGTACCTCGACTGTTAATTCGCTTTGCTTATTTGAACCCATCTGATCAGTGCTCTGCTTTTCATGGGTGGGCTCGAAATTATTGCCTGTTTTCATCTTCAACCCAATTTCAGAATTCACCTCAACAGTTAATTCACCTTGCTCATTTGAACCCATCTGATCAGTGCTGCGCTTTTCATGGGTGGACTCGAAATTATTATCCGTTTTCACCTTTAAACCAATTTCATCTTCCAGAGACCTTTTAACCCAATTCAGCATCATCTGGACCTCGACGTCATTCACAGCCTCTGTCTCTTCATTGTTATCAATATTGTCGATCTTTCCCGTAGAAGTTATGAGATCATTGTCATAACCCAATGTTCCCCTATTTGTTCGCTTCGCTTCTGGCGCAGCCAGTCCACCATTGGAATATTCATCTCTCCTTCGCTTGTTCTGAAAAACTTGTGAGCAGGCGTCCATCCCGGCAAATAAATGCTATGATTAAGAGCCTTCTTATATCAGAGATCCTTCTTCCTTCAGGACCTTCAGAGTTAACGCAAAGAATTAAGTTATTAATGCGCACCACATCATGGGCACCCCAGATCTGGTGTACATTATATATAGATAGTTGGCGAGGGATGGATCACAGGAAATCCCGGATGACGGTGGAAGCTTTCGCTGGGAACACAAGCCAACGTGTTGTCATTTTCCGTTTGAACACGTCGTTGGAAGGGCATTCATAGGAAACAAGTTCACATTAAAAAAAAGGCAAACTGGTCGATTCCGTCCAGCTGAACCACTTTTCTCATTAAACCGGATCTCGTACTTTCAACACGACACAGCAGGCGCTGCCCTTGGCTTCGGGATAAAGACAATGCTGACCTACCGCACCATATTTGGCATATACATCAAATCGAATCTATGATATTTTATGTTTAATAAGGTTTATATATAATATAGTGTAAGCTTTTTATTTAATAACGTTTTAAGTTTTAATTATGGTTAATTATGATTGAAGGCGCTGCCCTTACCTTCCGTATAAAGGCAATTCTGACTCGCCCGACATATTTGGCACATATATAAAATCGAATCATAATGTTTTATATCTAACAAGGTTTTTACATAATATGGTTTAAGATTTTGATTTAATAAGGTTTTAAGTTTTAAATTTTAATCATAGCTTCCTCATGTAGCTTAATCACCTTTTTAATTAATTCGTGGTATTAAAAAATACACTACTTTCTTAGTAGAGTATTAAAATATATATTAATTCTAGTAATAAAAATGAAAAAAGGCCATTTTTTTTGTAAAAAAACATAAATTATTAATATATTTAAACTATTTTATTAAAAGTGATTTCCTAATTTAAAACCTATAATAATTATATCAAATATTTCATATAATAATTATTATACATATATTTACAACAACATTATTACATGAATAGTTTTAATTTTATATTATATTATTTGAGTGTATATAACCGTTACGAATATATAGTTTCCCTTAAAAATCAAAACTCAAATTACTGCCCAAAAAAACAAAACTTTTGTAATTTTCACGATCTTCCTATCTTAAAGATTTAAACGTTTTTGAAGAAACATCTTATAGTTAAACAAAACTCAATTCCAGACACGACACCTCCCTGCTATTCGAACTTTTCGACGTGGGCAATGTTTTCAATATGCCATGCGTAGTCATCACGGTTGGATTCGTCCAGAATGTTCGCAGTTCTGCCATTAGTCGCCCTTGGCCCGTCCTCATCACAATCACTATTTTTTGAGACACATTTGTTAAAGAATTACTACCAGCTTTACTTAAGGCGAGCAAATCTGACTTTGTTGTAAACATATAAAAAATCTATGATTCAAAGGTCCTCAAATTGACGAAATTCACGGCTCTATGGAGTCGTTGCGAAGCTGGCCATTTACATTCTTCGCACACAACCGATTTTTTATGCAGAATATAACTGAATATTCAAGAAAATTGGAGAGTATTCATTCAATTCTTGGATTAGGCGTGGATGAATCCATATACTGAATTGTTACAAACCTACAAAGGTGGACGGTACAATTCTGTCAGGGAGGTAACGTGGCGGCTCGACCACGTCCCCTTTTGTCTAGAATGCTGAGATTTTATCGGTCACAATTGCCCTTAAAGTCGTCCCTCACTTTCTGCATAATTTTAATTTCGCTGTTATCCTGCTGTGTAGTTTGACCGTGCTACCATAATTTATATTGCTTTGAGTCTCTCTTTATGATTTTCAATTGGCTTTTTGGGCGACAATGATTTCTTAAAACCAACGTAGATTCATCTAAGTTTCAATCTATCATGTGTCAAGAGGGATTAAAACCTTCTAAATGAAAACCTTTTTTTTGGAGTGTAGAACTTGAGGAAAGGATTGCACTTCAAGGGATTTGATCCCTCTCAGCGCATGATAGATCTGAAGTTAGATGGATCTAACCTAGTTCCAATTGAGGGTAACAATATCACATTTTTAGATTATCATTATATTATATAAGTTTGAGATAAACTTCATACTTTGAAATTTACATTATGTTTTCTTTGCTTAACATGACCATATGATTCTCTTCTTTACGTTAGTTTATGTTGCTTATCTTGAATGGTTTGTACAGTTGAGGACAACAATGTCACATTCTTAGATTATCATTATATTGTATATGTTTGAGATAAACTTCATACTTTGAAATTTACATTATGATTTCTTTGCTTGACATGACAATACAATTATCTTCTTTACTTTAGTCTATGTTGCTTCTCTTGAATCGTTTATACATCTGTGTTTGGATGCTTTGAGTTGTTTGTCTTTATGTCTTTGGATTTGGATGGTAATGTTTGTAAATGTTACAGTTGTTGTGTTAGTAATTAGTTGGTGATGAAGAAGCTAGACAATCTTGTTAACCGTTTGTAGGAAGATTGATATTAGACATCTATTTCATTTAATTTTAGCTATCACAACTTTTGATAATTAATTATTTCTTAATAGTGTCTCTGGAGGTATTATTAAATATATCTTGAAGAGTAGTTTTAACAATTTAATGCTTCAAAATTACTATTGGAATAATTTGTTTCTTTGATAATGTTTGAAATAATTTATTTCCTAGAAGAATATTTTGATGATTTTTTTTTTTTTTAGTTTGTTTTGCAAATTCAAGAAATAATGTATTTTTTATTTTTTTTAATAAGTGGCTAGATTTACAAAATATTTATATTATTTGTTTCTTCAAACAACCATCACATCTCTGTTTCTATATATCTTAAAAATGGATCTTGAATAGAAAATTGATGAACCAGCTTCTATATATCTTAAAAATGGATATTGAATAGAAAATTGATGACTTTTTTTGAGAGATGATTTGTTTTCAATGTTTATAAATATATATTTTCCTCTAATAAATTTTTTGATTACATTGTTGTCTGATATTATGTATTAGTAATTTCTAATATATATGTAATTTTGAATATATGTATTGTCTACTACTAATTAGTTGTTGTAACAACCCCACTTCAAAATTTATGTAAAATATATAATATATTATATATATATATATATATAGATATATATATATATATATATATATATATATATATAAGACCAAGCTCATGGGACACACATTCCAAGATGAATATTGGGAAACACATCATAGTCGGTGTTCATTTTTGTTATTATGGCTACAGGAAATTGGAAAAGGCAATGGAAAAGGCTTTGAAAAGACAAAGTGACATTAATTGACATTTTATTTATGAAAATGAAGGAAATTAGGAGAATGGAAAGGTGAAAGGTCATAGGTTGCATGTGAGGAGGAAAATGAAGGAAAAGAATGGAAAATTGAGGTCTCATTAATAAAAATCCTTATGAGGATTAGTTCATGACCTTTTGTTAGTTCAGATTTGGAGCTCTATCTCTTCTCTCGACTCTCTCATACTCTTAAACATTTAGAGTATTCTTGTAGCACTCTAGCATTGGAGGAAGGAAGGTAAAGGAAGGAAAAGAGAGAAAAGGGAAACAAATATCAAGAAAGGAAGAGTGGAATCAAGTGCTTCAAATTTGGATCAAGGAAATCAAAGAAGGTAAAGAGGAAACAAATATCAAGTAAGGAAGAGTAGGATCAAATAGCTACATCGAGATTATTTGCAGATATCGATATACATGTGTAATTTCCTTTCTATATTTGGCATGCATGGTATATGCATGTGTGTATTTGGTTCTCTTGATGTCATCGGCATGGCTTTTTCCAAGTGTGGCATTGTTCTTCAGCCTTGTCTTTCCATTTCCAGATAGCTATGGTGTGATGGGTTCTCTTTTATTTGGTTAAGGTGGATTTCTAGATGGTTTCAAAACTAAGTGAAGTGGTCTCTGAAAGAAAGGACACATGGCCTAGGAATCCCTGAACTGGAATGGGATTGTGGTCTCATACCTGATTGGATTTTGTATTCATTAATAAGAGCTCTTTCTCCTTGGTATATCACATGTAAATTTATTGGCTTATAGGTGGATTTTATGGTTGTTATATTCTTGTATTTATATTGGTTACATGTTGGTTATGAGTATGTTCTATGATAGACTTGATGTATGGTTTCCATCATGTTTTAATTAGTGTTTTAAAGTACAATGAGTATATGACCTAATAGATGAGCATGCAACTATTTTGATAATTCAAGATGATTCTTTATGAATTTCAAAGAAGTATGAGACCCCTATACTCAATTCTTTTGTTATGACCTATAGTTGTGTAATGTTTGATGAAAATTCTTGTGATGGCTGGTAAGGGTCTAGTTAAGCCATTGATCAATTGTTTTCATTAGTAACTTTGTTTCAATATCATTTATCATTTCTGAAGGTTTCATGAAGTTTTGGGTAGTGGCCTAAGTCCTGGACCTGAAAATGTGGCCAATAATTCGGGGTCGCTAGCTCAAAACTAGCTGAAAATGTCCACAGTCGCTAGCATTCCCGTGTTGTGGGAGAGACTAGAAGGCCTTAGTCACATACATGTCTTGTCATGGGAGCATATAGGGGTCCAAATTAGTGAAGTGTCAAGTTTCCTTAAGGGTTTGTCACTTGGAAGGGTTGGTTGGCTCCTAAAGGTTCTGTAGCATGTGTGGAAGGTCATTGTGGTTTTTTTTGTCAGTTCCACTTCCTTAAATGTACATTGGGAGTTGAATCACATCGTAGTAGCCTCTTGTCACATGTTTACCGCAGCGCACCAGTTAACTTGGGTAAATGTGGGAGGAGGGTGTTACATAGTGGTATCAAAGTGGGTTCAATTCTCTTTGGGTCATGTTTGGTTTATGCTCTCTTTGGGTGATATATTGTACCACAGAGTGGTATGAGAGCTGGTTCCATTCTCTTTGGGTGATGTCTGGTTTATTTTCATTTTGGGTGATATATGATACCACGGAGTGGTATTAGAGCATGGTTCAAGACTTGCATGGGATGGGAAAAATGTGTTTGTCATGCATGCATGTAGGTTGTATATGTACTTGTTATGTATCCATAGTAGTGTTCAATGTTAAAATTGTGTTTCTATGTATGAGTTGGTGATGTTTTTGTTGGAATGCTTTAGTCATGAATGCATGTCGATTGAATATGCATTTGATATGCATGTCAATGTTTATATGTTGTTAAGCCTGCACTGTCATGGACATTGTTGGATATTTGTAGACAATTCAAGGCTGAGGAACTATGCCAAAGCATCTGAATAAGGTTTTTGATTTAATTAGACTACCAATGTATTAAACCATTAAATATTCGTAAATTCTAAGTATTTCTGAGAAGATTAAAGGGTTGATTTTCATTCATAACAGAATTAATCATTAAATTATTTGAAAAAATAGAAATTAAGAAGGTATATAATTCTGAAACATTCATAGTGAATATGTAATCGATCATATACAGTCGATGCATGCATAAACTTTCTACATCCAAACAATACATGTTCAAGAGATAAGAAAAGGAAATACTTAAAAGATTTAGACGAATTAACTAAGATCATTTGTTTAATTAATTAATCTCTTTTAAGGATTATAACTTTACACAGGGATGTCAGGGAGATTAATATTCAATCTAGCATTGCCTAAGCTCTTATGTTACCTTCAAAATGTGCATAAATAAATATGAAAGAACATAAATGAATAGCAAGACAAACTGACATGAATACACAAGTTTTTAAGAATGAATCCATAATCCTTTAATTATCTTCAAAAATAACTCAAAATATTACAATCATGTACTAGATCATTACAAAGGTTCAACCTTGTCTTCTTCAAATTACAACATACTTATATAGTGCAATTCCAAAATATCTGTATCTGAAAATAAAATTTATTACAAAATGAAATATAATCTAAAATTGTTCTGAGTCTACAAAAATAGAACAAAAAAGTAGCTATTTTAAACTGATTTGAATAATCACCACACGTTTTAAGGTTGTTGTTTGATGACTACTGCTAAAAACTGAATTTTTTGTTTGTTGTCCCTGCTATCTTTCTTTGTGCTTCTCTTTTTCTACCTTCTGATGACTGAAGTCTTGCATTATGTTCTATTCAATGAGCTCAAGTAACTTATCCCATTTTTTTCATCCGGGATAAAAAAATTGTTACCTTCTTATATGCCTCATTAACTTCTGTGTACATTTCAAAAGTTGGCCTAGTTAAAAATAAATGTTGAACTTTATGTTGAATAAGCATATCATATTCTAGGCCTTCCACGAAAGCTTTACCACTGATTATCCCTCCAACTTCAGAAAACTTGATTTTATCTATTGTTATTTCATGTAACATGTGCACATAATTCTCTAGTGGAATCAATTGGCAAAGAATTAAAGTTTCTATGAAATTTTCTGATTTGTATTTCTAAGTTTTGGCACTTGTTTTCTAACTGTAACATTAGATTTCCATTTGTTAAAACTTTCCTTGTTTCTAGGACTGCATCAGTCCTGTCTTCAACTCCAAATTCTTCATGTTCTTCTTTTGTTTTAGAATTAAGGACTTTGATTATTCTGGTAGCTTCTTCTAGATTTTGATCTAAATCTTCTTTAATATCTACCACTATTGCCTTTGACTTCTATAATAATTCCTCCTACTCAAAAAATGATTTCAATTGATGGCCATAATTCAATTAAGGATGCTTTAATATCAATCCAAATTTTCTCTTTGGCTTGGGATAATGTTTGTGCAATTAAAGATGGATTCTCATAATCTCTAATTTCTTAGTCAATTGGTAATTTTTATGTATTTTAGCCAAATATGAATTATCAATTTTTATCTTGTTGTCTTGGATCTTTTCTAGTTGAACTTTGAGCTCTTCAATTTCCTTATCTTTTAGAGATAAATATCCCATGGTTCTAGATAACTATATTGCTAAATTTTGACCAGTAGACTCTGCTTCAGTTGTGGACACTGTTGTTGTAGATGTTCCTACTCCAGTGTTGATTTGGAGCTCTCTATCCTTAATCATTTTTTCCATTTATGTCTCCATGTTATGAATTTGTATATTCTTCTCAACAATCATTCGAAGCATGTTCTCCTTCTCTTTTTCTAGTTGACTCGCTTCTTGTGCCTATGGATGTTCAGTTATTGGTAGTTTTAATTGTTTCCTCAAAGCTTGGATTTATGCATTTCCGCTTTTGATTATTTCTTCTGTTGCCTTTACATCCTTTGGATCCAATCCTAATTTCAAAATCACATCTTCAAGTCCATTAATTTTGGTATCCTTATCTATAGAAGACATATCTTCTAGCTTCAATTGAGACTGTATATTGTTCAATGATGCTTGTAGATTAGAAGTTGCCTTGTCAAAGATGTATAAATCATCTCTCCTTCTTTCTTGTGAAGATCAATCTGATCTATGGGATGAATTTGTTTAGTATCAAAAGAAAACAAAGAAGTTTTATAATCTTCAACAGTATTAGGCACATGGACCTTTGATTCCAAAAATGCTAATGGGAATTGTCCCTTTTCACTCTCTAGGGAAGAAAGTACTTTGGTCTGTTTTATAGAAGACTGTTTCCAAAATTATGCATATGTTGAAGTTTTCAATACTTTGTTCTTCTTTTTCATCTCTAAAAATCTCAAAAATATACTTTGCTTCCTTGAACAAGGAGAAGAAGGAGATGGATAATTTATTCTAGTATCTTCAATCTGCTACAATGAAAATGAAGATTCTCCTATAAGAATAACTGTAGAAGGTCCTTAAGGTTTTAGAGCTTTTGAGATTATTCTTCATCATTATTTGTTGCCTTTCTTATCTTCATCACTTTGAATGTTGTTTGTTGTAAACATGATTCCGATAGAGACTAAATTTCTCTTGGCCCTTTTAATTCTTTTTCTATGGCTTTTGGAGTCTCTAATATTGTATGACTTAATATTACTTCCTCAACTTCCTGCAAAGTATTTTCCTCTCGTTATTCTTTATTGGCATATTGTTCATTTCTAGTTTTTCCACATAAACATAGGGTGTTGATTTTTGTGCAACTGTAATTGATGATATAAATCCTATTGTATCATAATACCGACTAAAACTAAATTTGAACTTCATATGTTTCAATAAATCATCTACCACTCTCTTTGTAGCTCTTGTGTTGGTTATGAATGGGCCAACCTGTGCTTTAGTTTGAACTAGGCTTTTTGTTTTCTAGAAACAAAATGAGCATCATATGCATTCATCATTTGTCCGATATATTCACTTGCAAAAACTCTCATAGGGAGTAAATTTGGCAATTTTTATGGTTGAAGCTCACATCCATAAATTCTAATTTATGTTAAATTTTGGTAGAAATACCAGTCTCAACCTTCGATTGTTCACTTAGACGTATAATTCTTCTAATCTTGTTCAAAATCCTAGAAACTACATTACCGTTTAACAAACAATTTGCTACATACATGAACTGATTGACAAAAACACTAAAAGAGAATTCTTCAGAAGTTTTCCTCACTAATGAGGTCCATTGAATAATTCATTATGGCCTTCCTGTAATATATAACTTTTGTAAAGGAAACTTGAGTCTCTTTGATTGATGATATAAGAATGAATATACCAAAACTCGCTAGTGCTTGAAAGAGCCTTCAACACTGAACTTTAAAAATTGATCATGAATTATGTCTGAGAGGAACTAGCTGTAATTGAGCATAATTGAAGGATTTTTACTAGAGGAAAACACTGATAAAAATCCTAAAATAACTTCATCCACCCATTGATCACTAGGATATCCTAACAGAGAAGAAACTAGGGAAATGAAATGTCTAGACATCTCAGGGAACATTGTAGCAGAATAGGGAGGGTTGGTGATTAGCAATTCAAAGTTCTTTGGCATAAAATATTCGAAGATATGGGCTCTTTATTAAAACAAAAGTTGATGATAATTCTCCATTAATACATCAATGGAAAAAGGGTGTAAGGGTTATTGAGAATTCAACTGAAGGTCTTGGAAAATTGACTCAGTAGTTATATAAAACAAGGTTTCATTATTATGAGAAATGACAACTCTCTGGTTTGGGAGATAATGAACTTCACATGAAGTAACAAAATCTGGAAAATGATAGGCCTAAGGGAAAGAAAACTGAGGTAGTAAGGATTCACATAATGAAAAATCATCACTAGCGTCCTCATATTTCTTAAAAGCCCAATTGTGAAGTTCATATAGGTCAAACTCATAATTGGTCTCTACAACTTTGAAATGGGTATCAAACAAAGGTAATTCATCCAAATAAATTATCGAGGGTAATGTAGGATTGTCTACAGATATATTTGATTTTACTTATGGGAAGCCATTAGGGAAAAACATAATTGATGGGGATAATAGAAGGTAACAAATTTAGTCGGAAATGAGATGATCATGAGCTGAAAATCGCTAGAGTTTACTTGCAGGTTCCATCTGGAAGCTTTGGTTGTAGGAAGAAAACAACAAAGAATAAAATTTGGGTAACAAATAATAACGTTGGAGAATTAAATGACTAATGATTAACTGCTAAGTTTATCAGAGAAATGGTGATGGCTAAGTATAGGGGAAACTTAACAGTGAGTGAGATTGGTAGAGAAATTTGCGGGAGGATGGAGTGATTTGTCGGGTGGGGGGTGGGGCGCGGGGGGTGTATGGAGGTGGTTTATGGTTTTAGTTAGAGGGGTACCACAATCTCTGTGGGGCTGCCATGTATCTGAAAGAGGGATTGAGAAAAAAAAATTGTGGACCCCTCCCCCATTAACTGTTGACAACGTGGGGGATCCGACAATGGATCAGGGGGTTGTTGGTCTGGGAGGACCCGATGTCATCCGTTGAAAAATTAATAAATTTAAACCCTTAGCGACAAATCAATCAAATCACTTTATTACAATAAAATAATATATTTGAATATGTTGAGGATTATACAAAAACTAAAAATGTGGCATTTAAATGTGCTCACTATTACTAGGGATATTATATTTTTTATTGTTTTATCCCTTTTTATTTCTGTTTTTCTTATTTTTCTTTTTCTTTTTCTCTATTTTTATTTTTATTTTATTTTGAAAATGAAGGAAACTTATACAAAATATTATAGGAGTAAAAATAAGTTACAACAATCATGGTTATGCATGTATGGTAGATTAAACATGCTTTGCAATGTCATTGTATGTAGTTTGTGTCATCATGGTGATGTTGGTTGTTATGATGCTAATGTGGTGGTTGAGATAGAGCAAGAGATGCAAATCATCAAAGTGAGGTTGCAGTAGTGGACCTCGAGGCAAGACCAAATTGTCATACGAGTTTTTTTGTTGGGCATGGATGTATGCTGGTTAATGAGTGTTATATGCATTAGGGTTATGTAAATGTTTGTCATTCTATTGTTATTGTAGTTACATGCATGATAGATGCTAATGAATCAGTGTGTTCATATGCACTTTCGTCGGATAGTCATGAATGATAGTAAGCTATTGGTCTATGTATTGTGGTCATAAACCCGACGATTATGGTCATTGCAGATGTGGCCTTGATGTTATTATGTTTTGTGCTAATTTGGATTGACCTATGCAGATGATTATGGTTATGACATTCAAGTATGTTTTAATATATTGTGATATTATGTCATACTAATCTAGAGTGATTATGCATAGGTGGTTGTTATGCATGAATCACAAATTTTTATGAGCTTATGAGGTGAACATGTTACCTAGTTGTTGTTATGGGTATCATGACCTTATTTATGTTTGAGTTGATGTGTTGTGAAGTTAAATCATGCTAATCTAGATTGATTTTATAGACAAGATAGCCTCCCCTGAGGTACATTAAGGTATGAGTTTGATTATGTCGTCTATTTGGCATTTTAGTGTTTGATTATGTCATCTAGTTGATTTATTTAACATTGTATGTTTGAAAATTGTTTGAATGTTAGATTAATTGCATGATATGGGTATGTGTATGCAAGATTGCATGAATTAATAGTCTTCTTTAAAGATGGTTATAATAACATATTACGTGCTGAAACAACTAATATGTACTTGAGTGTGAGTGTGTTCTAGTTGTAGTATTATATTTTTGACTATTAGTTGATTAGGACATGGTTGATCAGTCTTGGTAAAAGTATATTTAAAATTAATATATATGATGTCTTTATCTTTGGAACATGTGACTAACATATGTGAACAATTCTAGGGAAACATTCTTGGTATTAGCGTGACAAGGTAATAGTTGATGTGTTTATATAATTAACAATTGGATGATGTGATAGTACATAATAAGACTTAGTCCCAGCAAGGTGAAAGTTAAAAGAAAGGAATTGGGTGAAAATTCACTTAGCTATGTTTGGAAACTATAATTCCAAATGAATGAGTGCTTTTCATACAGGTCGTCTTCTTAAACTAGATTTTATCTGACATTATGTGGATATATGTTATATTCCTAAACATGTATTTGACAAATATATTATGATGCTTTTCAACTATTAAGGTGGTTTTCAACTATTGGGTGGAGTCTCTTGATAGATGATATATGTACGAGTTCAGTTACAGGTCAGCGTGCTGAGTACAACAAAGTAAGGTAACTAATGTATAGTTATATTTATTTATACACTGGCAATTATGTGCTTATGGAAGCATGATGTAGGGATTACATAGAAAAAGAGACTGCCATGAACTATATAAGAAGGCTTTGGTTGAATTTCCCTTAGAGGCATTGTGAACCCATGGGGTTGAGTCATGGTGTTTGTAGGGAGTTTTGTGCTTTTGGTATTTGTGATTTGGTTGCGCTTGATTTGCAGTTCGTTTGTGTTTGGTGCAAGGCCTTGCCACTTTATTTATGGTGTCGTATTGCTATTGAGTTTTCGTGGTTTTCTTCTTGTTTGTTTCTTCTTATTCCCTTTTGGCTTTTAAAGGTCTTGGGAATTGGTTGGGAAGGAGGAAGTTAACGGAGCTCAGGGAGAGCTGAATGAAACATAACAGGTGATGTAAGGCCTAGATGAAGCTCGATGCATGTGTAAGGGAAGTTGAAGGAAAGAGTATGACAACTAGTTGGATTGGTTAGGTCCATTGATGTAAATGGATGGTGGTAGGACTATCATGAGAAAAGTAATCAATAAAGATAAAGTAAATGGATTTGGGGCATTAGATGCCTTGGTTATGTTGGGAATTATTGTTCTTAATGTTGTGCATGTCGTGCATGGACAAAGGGAGTTCTCTTTACCCGGACCTTATTATATTTGGTAATTGTGTTGTGACTATGATTATGTTGATTTTTATATATGCATACATGTATGTATGTATGCATTCATGTATGTTGTTGACTAATGAGGTCATTAGGATTGTTTTGTGCTAATTTTCACATGTATGCTGAGGAATACATGAATAAAGTGAAAGAAATATTAATTGTCTCCTATTGTTGTTGCATTACTGTTCTATCTTCAGTTGTTATTGGTTGATGAAAAGTATTAATCGTTATTGAAATATTGCTAATTTAAGAATTGAATTGGGCTAAAGTAATTGAAAGAAGATAGAGTAGTGAAAAGTTACATTCTTGAATTCAACCCACAAGATGAGTTAAAACTCAACTCTTTTAGAGTCTTCTTCATATTTCCTACATGGCTAGTTGATTTTCAATTTATAATGATGTTTTATGTGCCATCCTCTCAAATTATGGCTGTCAATCACAGTAGGTCAACTTCTGGGAGGTATAGATTTCATGTACAAGTTTCGATTGAGGAAATTTGTGTGTTTTAGAAAGGTATTGATGTGTAAATTATGGAATCTAGGTCCATAGTAATTTTATGACCACAAAAGTCATCATTTAAGGCATCAAAATCACTCTTGAATATTTTGTTCCAAATAATTTCAAACTAGGACCATTCATAAAAATGACCATAGAAGTTGTTCCTCCAAATTTTCCACTCCAAAAGAATTGAGATGGATGAAAAATAGCATCATCATCCAATCCATTACAAGATCATTGTTTCTATAAACCCTAATAGAAACTATAATTTCATCAATATTAACTTGGATAAAATATTGTAAGTCCCTAAAACACTTCTTTCTGTGCAAAAGTTGAAAGTGAGAATGTTCAATTTTCCTGAAGATTATTATGGATAAATATTTCTTGTATTAAATTTTAATGCTATATATATAGATGTTGTCAATATTATTCTTCTATCGTTTGATGTAATTAATTGGTATGATTAATATTAATGTGCAAAATAAGTTTATAAGGATTTGGTGGAATAAAACAAAATCAGATTATGAAATATGTTTTTACTAAATAAGAAGGGCCTAAGGTTCCGAGTGAGGAATATTGTGTAGGGAAGCTAATTTTACTAACTACAAACACATTAGATACAAAGGCTAAGGTTGAATTAGAGGAAGTCCCTGCATAAGCATGTGAAGCAAGTCTGCAAAAATAACATAAATATGAAGAAGAATATAATGAGTTATATTATACCACATGTTCAAGATACAAATCCAAAAAACCAATAACAAAGGTAGTTGCATATCACCATCGACAACAACTTGAGAAAAAAAATAATCAAGGAAATGTTGTGAGAATTAGAAAACTTACTTTGGGCCCATATGGAACCAAAAACATGTCAATAACATGGAACCAAAGGAGAAACTATAATCAAGATTGAGGTGGAAAGAAAGTGGTTGGACTACATGTTAACATTTCATTAGGATGGATCGATGCTCATCCTTATAACAATTGACTACATTACTTAGTGGATCACATTATATTGATTTTTTTCCATATTTCAAGGATTAAATATGTCAAGGAAAATGAACTCTCTACAATACTTAGGGAGTATATTATTGATTAATTATGGAGGGATCCAAAGGCATAATAGCTATAATATCATCATAATTATGGAATACGACCACTATGTAGTTAGATGAAATAACGTAATTACAAGAGGCAGTAAGAATTAATCTAAAATCATACTTATGATAAAGTAAACATACATCCAAAATATAATTGCTTAAATGGTCACTAGCGGGTTTAATTCCATCTCCACCTAGGTTCTATTCCTAGAACATGTTAGCCTATGTGACAAAAAGTTGAACACTTTGAAAATTGTTACGAGTAATTCCTATATGTTCAAAGTAGCGAGAAAATTTGAATATCTTAATATTGAGGTGAATAATGGCAATTGTGGTGATTTGGTTCTTGGTCTTGCCTAGAATAATCCTAAAGTTACCAACTCACCAATTTATATATATATATTATATAATAATATATATATATTTTGAGGTTAGGTGTCATGTCATTCTGCAAATGATATCTTTACATTCTATATCATAAAGTACTGCACGATTATTACCTTACTAATGGTTTATACAAATTCTACCAAATGCAATAATGTTTATCTCTAATTCAGTAATTTAATTGGATATTATTAAAATTCAAAAAAAAAACATTATAAAAAATTAAAAAGAAATTAATTTTTTATAAGTGATTTTTATTGTTCTCTTTTATAATATTGGAAAATATTTAAGAAAAACCACAAAATTCTCGTAAAATAAACCTTATAAAGTTCGTGAAAATCAATAGATATGGAGTTAAACAATCTAAATTTATAGTTGATTTTCAAAATAACCTTGGAAAATTCCTAATAATTAGTTTTCATGTTATTGCTTATTTAACATACTTCATTATAGTAATAGTACCGTGCAAAAGTTAGTGTGATAGATAGTACAGTGCAAAAGTTAGTTTAAAAGGAAGGAATTTTTTAAAAAAGAGATGCACTCGTATTATAAAGCATTCTCAAATTTTTTATTGCCAATTTTTAGATTATTTAAATATTTTAGTGTTTTCTTTTGTCGCTGTGTCTTTTTATTAATTATCTATACAGATATTTATACACAATACCATAAATAAATTTTAAATTTAACCTCAAGAACCCAAGAGACAACTTCTCATTAAAAAAATCATCGACGACCACAAGAAGATCAGACAAAATGAAATAAATGGGATGATTGATATGTTTAGCTAGTTGTAGTTGAGTAATCAACATATTCTTATCCACTTCGACCATATGGCTTGAGAAAGACCAATTTTGAACATTGGAGGGTTTGGTTAGCCTTAGATATTGATGTCTTTAAGTATCATAGCGGTCTTTACAAGCCTACTTAATGATAATTGCACAGTGTAATCAACCACGTTAGAAGACCCAATATTCTAAAACAGATCTGACTATTGGAGGAGGGAGTTCTTTTTTGGAGCGAGATGAGACCATCCTGTTCCTCAGATTACTGATGGTCAAAGAAAAGTCCTTACGTTGCAGTTAAATATTTTATCGACGACATTTTGAGAAACTTTAGGTTTTGTGAATAATTAGATATTATTAAACAATGGGACACCATACTTTCAGCAGAATGGAAACGAAGGTTTCCCGTCTGCCTTCGTCTTTTAAGATACAATTTTGAGTGTCAACGGCTTCAAACCTAAAACAGATCAATGGACATAGCTTGGGACTGATCATGTTCTTAACTTGAAAAGAGAAGCAAATTTTTTTCTCAATTACAATCGTTTCTAATTGGTGCTGACACGTCGAATGTTCTACTTCCAAACGTCAAGAACCTCAATTCCATTAATTCCAAATTCTTCTGGCTGTGGCAATGCAAAATCATTTTGAATGAATGGATGTTCATTCAACTGCCAAATATCATCCTCCCACAGAGACCCATAGAAAACTTGCGTAGTCTCAACATAGCTGTGCACACCATCCAAATACATAATTTCCGGAATTGAATATCCATCGGCACAGCTCATGATGATTCCAAGTTCACGCGGAGTAAACTGATCTACGAACAAAACAAGCTCTGCGCGAGCATCTTCATAACATGTCTCAACATAGCTATGCATACCATCCAAATACATAATTTCCGGAATTCAATATCCATCGGCATAGCTCATGATGATTCCAAGTTCATGCGGAGTAAACTGATCTACGAACAAATCAAGCTCTGCGCGAGCATCTTCATAACATGTGAAGTCTCCTATATCAGAAGTTATTGGGTATACGACCAAAGTCCCACATTGACTAGAAGTGGGGAAGATCATGGATATATGGATATATAAGGATGGAAAAATATCTCCATTGGTATGAGGCCTTTTGGGGTAAAGCCCAAAAGCAAATCCATGAGGGCTTAGGCCCAAAGTGGACAATATCATACCATTGTGGAGATATGTGATCTCCAGAGTCTTAACAAGTGGTATAAGAGCCATGCCCCAAAGTTAGCCAAGTGGATGAATCCCGGTAATATCACGATGGGATCTGTGGATGAGCTCGGTTAGACAGGCAATGTGCTCCGGATTCTTCATGGACGTGTCCTGGTCCCAACACGGTGAAGAGAAGTTGACCTGGGATAGAGCAAGCTCTCGAGGCAGGTGGTGCTCCATGTAAGGCGTGTGCTTCCAACGCATTGGAGCGGAGAATCTTGGTTGGTAGAGAGTGGTGCTTCCAACGCATTGGAGCGGAGAATCTTGGTTGGTAGAGAGTGGACGGATGAATAATCGTTTGAGGGGAGGCTAAATGGTCCTTTGTTCGAGGGGAGAGAGAGTGGACAGATGAATAATCGTTTGAGGGGAGGCTAAATGGTCCTTTTTTCAAGGGGAGGATTGTTGGGTATACGACCAAAGTCCCACATTGACTAGAAGTGGGGAAGATCATGGATATATGGATATATAAGGATGGAAAAATATCTCCATTGGTATGAGGCCTTTTGGGGTAAAGCCCAAAAGCAAATCCATGAGGGCTTAGGCCCAAAGTGGACAATATCATACCATTGTGGAGATATATGATGTCCAGAATCTTAACAGAAGTGACGGAAGTCGCTTGAGAGTTCTGGTCTCCAGTTAATACGCCTTGCTTTTTTGAAACCAATTTCGTTATCCAGAGAATTTATAACCGCCTTGATCCCTACGTCGCTAAGGTTAATCCGCCAGTAATTCGCTTCGTGTCTGGCAAAGCCAACCAGCCATTCCAATACTCATCTCTCCCTCGCTTGAAGGCTTCCATCTTTCCCACTGTGATTAAAAAACAACAGATACAACAATACAGAGACTTGTTTATATCATCCGACTTTTCCTTCTGGATTTAATGAAAGAACCAAGTTGCAGTTGGGAGAGGGAAAATCACAAGAGATCCCGGCTGAGGTGGAAGCTTCCCCAATAAATCCAACCTAACCCAACATTTTTAGAAGCATTTTCCTTTTTCAGACTTTCTTGGAATGGCATCAGTAAAAGCCGCGTAAAACCAATGCAGAGCTCAATAACTGAATCTGAGATAAAACAACATTCGAAGGAGCTGCGTCGAACAAACGCGTGGCCAACATCACGACGGCTACCCAAGTTAGCAGATAAAAAGAAGGTAAACCAAGCTAGCAGATAAAAAGAAGGTAAAGAAATCTCAATTTCATTCAAACTGACTACTCTTTTCAGTCATGGATAGCTAAACCTCCTCGATACGTTGCAAAAAAAAGAAGGTAAAGAAATCTCAATTTCATTCACTGACTAATCTTTTCAATCATGGATATCTAAACCTCCTCGATACGTTGCAATACGCGGTGCGTTTCTCTTTCGCATGAACGTGCACAAAGCTACCAACTTTGCCCCGTTTGTATGTACTTCGTGGAAACGGCAACATATTTCTTCGATATCGGTGATATACGTTGTACAAGGAACAAAGTAACAAAGTGAAAATTGGGAAAGGAAATGAAACATACTTATAGGAAAATATAGAAAAGAGCATCGTAATGAGGTGAAAATCTATTTTTTTTTAATAAATAAAATAGCATAATATTGTAGACCATCAATAAGATAGAATGGTGGTAGTTATTTCTGGAAAGAGATGGAAGTTACACTCAATCACAAAACATTATCACAAGAGGATGAAAGAATGACCTCGTAACATAAAGAAAGAACTCTAGAGGTTCAAAATTTTAACCCTATAAGATGAAATGCTAGAAGATTTGTAGGCCCCGAGGTGGTAACTTGGTACATCAATTTTTTGGAGCTATAAATTTTGCATAAATTATTTTTATAAGGAATAGAACAACTCATTGGAAATAACTATCCAAGGGTGACAACTTTTGGATGGGTCTAGCATATGCCATGGGACACCTATGCCCTTGAATGGCCAACAAACTTAATTTAGGACCTAAAAATGACCCTAGAAATTTGGGACCCCAAGAAACCATAAAGAACTTGCCAAGAACATATAAAATTGTTGGATTAGTGAAATAGGTGGTGGTCACCAATATCCGTCTAGATCACTTGTGGAAAATTAGTCATAGAAGAAAATTACGATACTGAGGTGGATAATGGTGGACAATTCTATAGGAATGAATTTGATGAATTTGTGAGAAGAGTAATATAGAAAGGTAGAACAATACTCCATATACAACTCAATGTAATGGATTTGTTCAAAGGATGAAGAAAACATTAATAGAAAAAGAAAGGAGCATGCTTAGTGGTGTTGAATTAGGACAAGGATTCTAGGAAAGGGCAATGGATACTATGTGTTACTTGGTAAATATATCACCCTCATTAGGATTGGATGATAAGACTTCTCATGGTGTATGTCCTAGTAAGAAACCATCTCTTAAACATATCAAAATATTTACATGTGATGCTTATCTACACATTCCAAAGCAAATTAGGAGCAATTTGGATAATAAATATGATAAGTGTATCTTTATTGGTTGTAATGATGACTTGAAAGGATATAAGGTTTGGAACCCATAAATTAAGAAGGTTGTGTATAGTAAATATGTTGTATTTAGAGAAATCAAATATGTTCTCAAATATGACGTCCCACCAAGGAAGAAAGAACTAGAGAATGTAGCGTTTGGATTGAAGGATGGTGAATAAAAAAAAATATAATAATAGGAATTACAAGGAGAAGAGCGACATTATTTGATATTGAGAAGATTAGTTCAGGAAAGAATGAAACTATAAAGGTATACTCCACTTGATTTCCTTTCAAAATTTTATTTGTTTATCACTAATGACGACTCTATAACTATTGGAGAGGAAGAAAATTCACAGGATGGAAAACAATGGAAAAATGGCCATGGTTGAAGAAATGATAGCCTTTGAAAAGAACTAGGCTGGGGAGAAATCCCATTGGCATCAAACTTGTGTTTATCAAGAAGTTGAATACAAAAGGAAAAGTGGAGAAATAAGAAGCTTTTTTAGTAGTAAAAGGTTTCCGAGAGAGAGGGAATTGAATTTGGTAAGATATTTTTACCTATTTCCAAGTTAACTTGTATTATATGTCTTTTATACGTTGTTGATACCTTTGATTTTGTAGAATATATGGATATGAAGACAACATTCCTACATGGGGTTCTATAAGAATAAATCTACATGAAATAGTATGAAATATTTGCACTATAGAGAAAGAAAGAGATGATACAAAGACTAAACAAGTCCCTGTATGGGTTAAAGTAATCATTAAGGATGCATTATCAAAAAAATTGAAACCTGCATATTGGGACTTTGATTCACAAGGACGAAATCATATCATTGTGTACATTTGAAATTAGTTGGTGATTTATTTGGTCTTGTATGTAAATGATATGTTTTTTACTAGAAATAACAAGGAAATAATCCATGATGTGAAAAATTAGTTGTCCTCTAAATTTGACATCAAGGATCTTGGTGTTACAAATTTCATTTTGGGCATGGAAATTAAAAGATATTTGGAAAACAATAAAAAATGTTTAAATCAAAGGATGTATGTCTAGAGAATGTTGTACAGGTTTAATATGTAGGAATGTAAACTAGTCAAAGTCCCTCTTCCTATAGCTATAATTTTATCTGCAGATCACTACCCCAAGATGTAGGAAGAGGAAGAGGACATGACCCATGCTCCATATGCTACTATGGCTATCGATTTGATGTATGCAATGGTTTGTAGTAAACTAGACATTGCAAATGTAGTGGGACTATTAGCTAGGTATTTGTCAAAACCATGGAATGAGCATTGGACAATAGTAAAGGTGCTTTTCAATCATTTATGTGGCACTATTAGTTATTGATGATGCTATCAAGGAAGATGAAAATTGGAAAAAATGTTAGAAACACATGGATTTGTTAATGTCGACAAGGCCAGAGATATGGATTGCAAACATTTTGCTAGTGGATATGTTTTCAACCTATTTGGGGGAGAAATTATTTGGATGAGCAAAAGGAAGTCTATAGTGACACTCTCAACTATAGAAGTTGAACATATGAAAACCAATCATAAAATCAAGGAACTTTTAAGGCTACAGAGATTATGTCCAGGTATGTGTTCGTAAAACAAGCTTTAAGGAAAGGTTGCAATAGTTAAATTGCAATATTCATGATGAAGAACCCAACTTATCATTCTAATGCAAAACATATTGATGTACAATATCACTTTGTGAGAGATATAATTGAATATAAGAAGGTTCTACTGGTAAAGGCAAACATTTTGAAGAATGTTTTATATTCGTTAAAAAATCTTCGAGTAATAACAACTTATCTTTCTATAGAGAAACAATCACACGTATTTCCACAATTTGTTGATCATGAACTAATATGCCCCGCTTTGTGAAAACAAAAGAACAATTGTGAGAATTTTTTGTATTTGTTATATTTGTTGCATAATTATTCCCATTGATGATTTATTGTGCTAGGGGTAATGCACCCAAAAAGATGGACACTTTTTTTCATCCATTTTTAGTATTTTAAATACATGGTTTATTATAGTAGTTTTGGGGCATATGGTTGTTCAATCCATGGCTTTTTAATTTGTTAATGAAACATTATTGTATTACAATCCTGGCTTAACAAATTGGGAGTTTAAGGATGCTATGGAATATACATATTATATTGTAGGATTTTAAAGATATAGTATAATGAAAAAAAAATCTATTGATCCCCATTTAGTTTTCTAGAGTAAAATATGTGTGTTAGTTTCTGCGTATGCAATGCCATATTTTCAAATTTTATTAAGCAATTATTTTTAGCAATCAATTGTACAATGCTAAAACCAATAATACCTTTGTCAAGGAATATTGTATCTTGTATGTGGGACAACTTGATGAAAACATTGGGATGCTATGTTGGCCAGTGAGATAAGGATCAATATGATAAATTTGTTCTCCCTCAAGTATATAAAGGAAGAATACTTGATTTTTCTCTATTGTCACGATGATAAAAAGTTGGTAGTAGGAAAATTATAATCAATGTGGCATGAAATATATATTGTTAAATATGTGTTGCAAAAAGGGGTATACAAGATAGTTGATTATTATGGGAAATCCATTGTTGAAGTCTTGTAATGGGATCTATATTAAAATTCATTGTGTATAAGTCACATAGATATGTAGTGCTTTGTGCATATTGTATTATGGTGTGGTATGGTGCGTTCACTTTTATTTGTACGCATAGATTGCATAAATGATTTTCTTATCGTGCCTAATATTTGATTGGAAAACACTAGCATCCATAGTGGTTTGCATAGGCTTCATCAAAGGAGTTAGCCATAGCACCCATAACATTTCTTTCACTATTTTGGTGATGTTCTCACCCACTAACGAATTTGTGAGTTTTCGAGGAATAATCCTTGGCCTTCCAACCAAAAATTAATAATGGAATATAGTGCAGTCATGGATCTCTTATTTGAGGCTATTTCCCTTGTAATATTCCATTTGATTGTTGTTCTAGATTCCAAATTTGTTGTACCACAATTGAACCATGTCTCTATCATGAGGAATATTGTGTTACTTCATAGGTACTTGTGAGTGCATCTCCTTAAACAATCATTTGATCACATTATCTATCAACAAATACCAAGGGGGTATTGTATGCTAGATACTTCCTTAGCCAATCATGTTTTAGGTTAGCATTTATCTCATTAAATCAAAATCATTAAAAGTACATGCATGTACATCAATAAACACATGGTTCAATAATCAAATCATTAGCAACCATAAGTAGCACAAATATATAATATATATATATATATATATATATATAAGAGAGAGAGAGAGAGAGAGAGAGAGAGAGAGAGAGAGAGAGAAGAATGTTCCACCATATACCAAATTAGTCCCATTTCAAAAGACTAGGCACTTAAGCCCAAGCTTCTAGCCCATACAGAAGACATAAATACTATATCTCTCATTAGCCATACAAGAAAAACTTCTAGGAGGGGATAGAATGAGCATTAGTCGTCATGGTAATAACAACATACAACAAATTAGAGAGAGAGAGAGAGAGAGAGAGAGAGAGAGAGAGAGATGTTCCACCATACACCAAAATTAGTCCATTTCAAAGACTAGGCACTTAAGCCCAAGCTTCTAGCCCATACAGAAGACATAAATACTATATCTCTCATTAGCCATACAAGAAAAACTTCTAGGAGGGGATAGAATGAGCATTAGTCATCATGGTAATAACAACATACAACAAATTAGGCTACATGCCTTAAGAGGCAACCAACACTACTAGATACATAAATTGTGTGTCACCGTAGGTATCAAGGAATCTTACCCATACACTATTGGGGTTACACCATGGTGATGCCTTCTAAATATCTCATCACCTCCCATAGTTAAGTTTTATTTTCACCATTAACATCCTCCTCCAAGTCTCGCTTAATGGGTGCAATGTGACAGTGATAATGATTATCTAGGAAATTTGATATTAGCCACATATTTGCAACAATTAAACGTTGGAAACATTACATAAAACAAAATAAATTACATATGGAAAAAACACCAAAAAGCTATAAAATTTAAAAATATCCAAAAAAAATTGCTTACTAAAGCCACCACACCACTCATAATGTCACAGTGCTAGTTCTTGGTTGAAGTGGAAGTCAATTCCAAAATATGCATGATTTTCAGTCATAACATATTGGTCGTGAAACTAATCAAAGAAGTCCTAATTAAATTAATGGACCAATTCTCCAACACTTTTCTAAGTCATTAAGTTGGTCCATTAAGTCATGCATCGCTTAGATGGGTCATTGAATAGTGTTGATACTCATAGCCTCATAACTAGTACTCACTTGATAAACAAAAATACTAGTATACTATTGTACTTTAATTGCTTCTATTTCCTTCCAAGATATTTTTTTAGATGGAATCTCATGTTTTGGAATTTATTGACACTCTAATTGAAAATGGTTTATTTTAGATACTACACTATTATAATCATTTGAACCTTAGGTTCCAGATGGGTGCCTCAAGATCTTGCTACTTGGGTGATGGAAAACAATATGGTATGGAGAGTCACATCCATCACTCACTTGATTTATATCTCTCTAAATATTTTTTGAGCTTTTGTTTTACAATACTATATACTATAATTATCTTTAGCTTCCTCTCCCCATTCTTGGACCCCTGATTCTACTATCAAAGAAAATTGCCTTGATAATCTAGTAAAGAAATAAATATCCTCAATATCTAGTGTCAATGTTTGATTTTACATTGTGAACCTTTGTTTATTGTGATCCCACATCCCAATTAGCCTTTACAATAAGGGAACTTTTCCATTTACTTTTTGTGTGTGCAAAAAATTGAGAAGTCCACAATCTTAGAGCACATCTAGTGTTTGTCTATGTCAAAGATAAACTAGGTCATCCACTTCATGTTCCTTGTCCTTCCACTTGATTTTTTTGGTTGGCACTTCTAAAAAACTAATGATAAAAATTATTACTTCTATCCATTCAAGTCAAACATCAAATATTTTGACAAAATTGCATGAGATCTAAGGGCTATGATAAAATATCTCTGGGTCTACCTTAATAGAGTGATCATCACTTTGCTATTTAAAATATAACAATGAACAACTCCTTAATCACTTTGGATAAACAACACAGAATTAGTGAAGATCTCAAAGGAAATTGATGCCCCACACT